>BJBW01007686.1:0-183185 GCA_004320125.1 Scolopax mira
GACGCCCTCAGAATACAGATGGAAGATCGGTTTATGGCATCCAATCCTTCAAAAGCTTCCTACGAACCAATTACGACCACATTAAAACGAAAACAGGAGGAAGTATCTGCTGTCATTATTCAACGGGCTTACAGACGTCATCTTTTAAAACGAACAGTAAAACAAGCTTCATTTATCTATAACAAAAACAAAACCGAAGGAGGGGCTGGTCAGGGTATGAAAGATGAAATCCTTATTGACAAGTTAAATGAAAACTCATTTACAGAGAAAACCGATATAACTGCATCAACAGCAGTTTGTCCACCTTCTTATGATCACGTAACAAGGCCAGACAAAAAAAAGCATGAAAAGGAAGATAAAAAAGGAGGTCAGAAATAAAAGCGATTAGCAAGCAAAATCATTTATGTGCAAAATAGTTCTAGCCTGTAAAGATCATGTGTTTGTGTCAACAGGACTCCTGCTGGAGGTCTATGCCAAACTGACAATTTTTACAAATATACTGTACATTAAAGGTCAGTGCCTATTAAAAGACAGTGACCCCTTGTCAGTGACTGTGACTGTGATACGGGGAAACAACCTTGACAGGAGGTTACTGTCCTCACTACCAGCTGACACTGCTGAAGAGGAGAGAAAAAATGGCTACTCAGACTGTAGGGACCAGTTAAAGGGGTGCAAACGAAGTATTTGTGTGTTTAGCATAAAACAATACAGTAACTGTGTCCACTGTTTGCATTTCAACTGCCACATCATATTTTTACAAAATCTGTGTTGGTGGATTCATCTTTTTTTTTTTTATTCATATGTTGTTTATTATATGTGACTATTTTTGTAAATGGGGCTTCTGTTGGGGAAGGGGATTAAGTACAACTTTACAGGTACAAGGGCCAGGTGTTCTATTATACAACTAATATACACACAGAAACGATTTGCATGAAGGCATGTTGCACTTATAGATCATGCATGAAAATAACATTAAGTCACAAAGAACAACAGATTTTTTTAGAACAGTGTTTCTGGAAAGGAGTAACAGATTTTGAGGTGCTTAATTAATGTATTCATGTTGTATCATGTCCTAACAAGTCTTGGTATGCCTGTAAAGTCCCCTGTAACTCACAAGAACAGTAGAGATTTATTATTTTTTGCACAGACCATTAAGTTTTAGAGAGTGCGAACTTCCTTCTAGGCCTGGAGTCACAGATTTTGTCTTCGTCAAATGTCTTTCTGCATACAAATACTAAGTGAATCTGCCTCAGCCCGCCAAATTGATCAAAAAGATCCCTTTATAAAGTTGTTCTGCTTTATCCTGCAGTATAGTTTAGCCATCTTCAGCTCTCAGTAAGGTTGATGTTGTTGTACACATTAATGAAAAGCCCTCTGTTCTGTAAATAGTAATTTTTAACCTGTGGTGCATGTTTGAGCAAACAGATAATGACCTAAGCACATTTATTGCATCAAATATGTACCACAATAAGTGTAGTGTGCAAGCGTTCAGGAGGTAAAATTACCTATTATCTACCATTATAGATAGTTTGGATGCTATCGATGCATGTTTATATTGCCTATGCTGCTCTTCCTTTGAATGTCCAGGATTCTTAAATATGGGAAGCCATACATCAGAGCTAAATGAAATAAACTATTCAACAAGACCTCATTCCTCCATACCATTAAGCAATATTTTGCAGCTACTTAGGAGCTTATTTGTTTTACATTTTTGAATTTTCAGTGGAAAGCATATAGTGTATATCCAAACTGTACAGATGTTGAAAACTACTAAACCTGTTGAAGATAAGGTTAGAATTTTATAAGCAAATATAAATACTGTAAAAATCATTTTATTTTATTTTTCAGCATTATGTACATAAAATAAGAACTGAATTTTATCTTCAGGTTAATGTCACACCATTTTTGTTACTTTCTGTCCATAGCATTTTTTCACAGAACTCCAGAGAACAAGATATAACTAAGAGAATGGATAGCTGTAGGTTCTTATTTTTTACAATATTTGCAAACACGTCAATACTTTTTTGCAAAATGAGTTCTTAATTTGCTTCTAAAAAAATCTAAGTTTTTTTTGCAGTTGGGAAATGGTGTAAGTTCAAATTGAATGTCTAAGCAGTGCCTGTATCATAATTTTTCAGATACAACCTTTCTTTCACAGAATCCTTAATCTTTTCTCATCTTACCCACAATTTTTTATTTTTTCTTTTTTTATTCATGACGCAGTAGAACCGTTCTAAATATTATCTTGGGTCCACAATATTTTTTCACAAAGAGAAAGTAGCAAAATTGTATAATCCAACACATCAGGACATTTTATGTTTCTTACACAGGAAAATTAAATATAGATTACTTTTATTAAAGTTATTGACTAATACTGTATTAGTGAACTGCATGCAGGAAAATGCTACTATTACCCTAACTGATGCTAAACAACATTATTAATGCGCCAAAATAATAAAGATTACATTTTTTATTGTATGTTCCTTTTGTCTTTATTATCTTACATTTATATTAAAAAGGTATGCTTCTGAAAGCAGAGAATGAAAGGACACTGGAACCTTTTAGAGCCAGCTATACTGTTCTCCCACATAAGCAAATCCTTGGGACTTGCTTGTTACCCACCCAGTAGGGATTCCTAGGTCAATGCATGTGAGACACGGAGCGTGGTGATCTTGCACGTATTGATGGTGTCGCCCTGAGTAACTTCATGAGTTGACGCAGCAGCTCCACGCAGTGGGGTAACCAACCCCCAAACACCAGAGGGTGTCCCGGGAGGCTCTGGGTATTTACAGGAATGAGAACTGAGCATTCATGAATTTACAAAGAGAAAGCGAGGACTGAAAGTAGTACCAGATGCATGAAATTGCCCAACTTGGACTATGAGAACCAGTTTATTCTTGTGTTCACGAGTAGGATACAGAACATCTCGCATTCGAGTGAAAAAGGTGAGTCAGCACTGGAGTGAATAAGCATTGGTCTTTCCCTCGGGAATTTTTAAGAACCTCTGTGTTCCTAGAAGCTATCGTTTGTGGATACTGGTATGGAAAAATGCAAATGCAGCTGGAAAGTTAGTTGTCAGTTATTCTTTACCAATTGCTTCAGTGAATTTCTGAAAATGTTCATTTATATGCTTGCATAATTTTATATTGCATTCCTCTACAACTTCTATTGAAAACACTCATCAGTGAATACTGAACTTAGTAGAGAACCAGTTTATGAGCAATTGTAATTTCTATGCCTGCTCAATTGCTAATGAGAAATAAAATTTCATTTCCCTGAAGTTCACCACAAATCTTTCAAGGAGGAAAATGTTTCTCCTTCAAATCATTCTGAAATGCATTACGAAAAAAAAGTTTAAAACTTTCCATATAAAAGCATATGTATCAAAATGAAACTATAAGTGCTTTCAGATTAATATGCAAACAAAATTAGTCTTAAAGGTTATCTTAAAAAGTATGTAAATTACCCCAAAACTGACAGGAATATTAGACTGCTTCAAAAATAAGGTAATAAACTGAGTATTTATTGATTCTCTATATACAGCTTTGTAAACTTTTGCCTTTCTCAAGGAAATAGTTTTGAGATAAATGAGAACTATGCCACTGTACCCGCACATCACAGGTCACGGACACGCAAAAATACTTGTTTCTCGTATCTATTTTAGGTTTTCAATGTTACAGAAGCTAAAATGTTACTTCAGAACAAGTAGAGCATCACTTAAACATAACAGAAAATTTTGAGGATCATCTTGGCCATCAAGGACAACTAACTATGCTTTATTCACTACTTCTTTGGCACCTTCCTGACACGAGGGATGTGGATTGTGCCCCGTGTGATGCATTCATTAGGAAAGCTCACTCTGAGCACTCTCTGCTAGAAGAATCACCTTCACCTACTAGTGCAGTGGAAGGTGAGTTTACCTCCGTGTGCTAAATGGCAATATTGATGGTTTTTGTTGTTGAGGGACAGTGGAGCCGCTCTAAAGGAACGTTATTCACCAGCGGTTGGTTGGTTCTGGGGTCTCGGAATGACAACTAAGGATGCTTTTGCCTCCAGGGGAAAACCTGAACTGTACCAGTCCCCGCAACTCTGTAATTCCCTAGGAGGAAAGAAAAATAATAAAAAATAATAATAAAAAAAGAATTTTCTATATTTTCTTTTACCCCATTGTCATTTAATTTCCTCAGAGAAGCTTCGCATATACCTCGAAGCACCCAGTATTAAGATACGTTATGAAATATTATGGAACGTGGGCCGTTTAGTCGTATGTCCAGCCAAAAAAACCCAAGAAAGTAAATAAATTTTCAAAGCTTTCCATTCATCATCCAGGTACCGAGGCTCTAACCGGCAGCAGCACTCCTGAGGGAGAGCCAGCCCCACCGCCCCTCCCCGCTGCGCACGGCACCGCCCGACGAGGGGCGTTCAGGCCCCGCCCCTCCGCTTCTCACCCAATGGTATGGGGCCTTCCTCCTGGGTGGTTCCGCCCTCATCTCCCGAGAGCCCAATAGGCTGCCAGAGGCGTTCCGGCATTTTCCATAAGTTTTTCTTCCCGTGTTTCTCCCACCTTCTTTCCCTCCGAGCCAATGGCCGTGGGCGCTGCTGCAAGCCAGCCAATAGCAGCGTGCGGCTAGGCACGCTTCTCCGCCCTTCTGGAGACCCCTTCCTCGGCGGCGCTGGGTAGCAACCATGGACGCTGAGGTGCAACAGGTGGGCGCCGCTGCCGGGCGTCCTCACGCCCCGGTCCTCTCCGCGGGCGTGGGGCCGCAGGAGGGGGGCGGTGGAGCCTGGGGGAAGCGGGCGAGCGCCCGGGGGGGCTGGGCCGGGGCGGGGCGGTCCGGTCCGGGGGGGTCTCCTGCGGTCCCGGGTGAAGCGTTCGCGCGGGTGACCAGAGGCCGCCTCTCCCGCAGGCCCTGCTCAATTATTACTGCCAAGAAGGCTACTTCCACCACGTCCGGGCTGCGGCGGATGAGGCGCTGGGGCGGCTGGGCAACCATCCGGTGTTCCTTTTCTACCGGGCTTACGGAGCCCTGAGGGCAGGTACCGTGGGGCCGGGGAGCTGGGGGTTGTGTCCTGTCCCTCCAAAACGCAGGTCTTCCTGGCGTCACAGAATGCAGAATTTAATCTGCTGCGCAAAAAAAAAAAAAAAAAAAGTTGTTTTGGGATTTTTGTTTGTTTGTTTTTCCGTTTGGTTTTGTTTTTAAATGGTTACATGAACGTGGGTCAGGTAAATAATGGGTTCCTTGGAAGGAATTTGAGCCCTATCCAAATGCCCATTGCATTTTGTCACAGAGGCAATTTTTTCTGTTCCAGCTAGTATTTTTGCCTTTAATGCAGCTGTATCTAACTTTATTGTATCCATCTGCAACAGAGGGGCTAACAGTTCATACCTATTGGGGTGATCATTGTGTACATTAAACTGTTTTAAGAAGTTTCTTTAACTAAATCTGTATTTCAAGGATGTCACAGAATAATAAGTAACCCAAAGTGAGGGAGGGTTGTGGCAGGGGGCTAGGAAGGATTGGAAAGATTTTGAGGTGGTGTGTCTGTTCCCAAACTCCCTGACTTTTTTTTTTGTCTGTTTCACATTCATATTTATCAACACGTTGTCTCTTTTGTTTATATTCAAAAGTTAAGCAAACAAGGGAAAAATCCTGTCTGTATATAGAAACAGTGCCCTGTATAAAACAAATAATAAACACAGTTTTCATCTTCATGGGAGTTGGCAGAACTAGCACATAACTCCTTTTAAGTTTTCAGCATTGAGATGCTTTTTTCTTTCTTGTGTCTGTCTGAAAGACTTGCACAAACAAGTGAAAATGGGTATGTCAGTAATGAAGGAAGTTATGAAGAAAGTGTTATAAAAAACAGAAGAAAATATTGAGGGGAAAATTTAAGTCAGATTGAGGTTTTGACGCTGATATACTTGGTCTTGAAAAATGTTATGGCCTGTTCTGTACTTGTTTTCACTAGGTGACATCCAAGAGAGTATTCGACAGTTGGAATCAATTAAAAACAAACAGGAGGTGTCACTTTGTACAATGATGGCTCTGATTTATGCCCATAAAAAGAGCCCTAATCCAGGTATGCTTGTTACGACAATACTGCTTTATGCTTTAAACACCTGTGTGTGAAGATCTGAGAGTTGTAGACTAATTCTGGCTAATTTAAAAAGGTATACTCCAGCTTTGCATTTGACATGGTATCTGGTACTGAATTGAGTGATGTTTGTCAAGATTATAAACAAAAATATGAAAACATAAAACTCTGAAGGGTAAGACTGAATGTTAAGATAAATGATATTTTTGTTTAAGTGTTTTATCTACCATGATGAAAAATCTTTTATGGGAAAAACAAATTAAATCAAGCTTCTTGTGATTGTTGTTCTGTCTTGTCTGATGTCAGTACTTTTGAGCAGAACTGCAATTTAAGAAGTCATTAAAGCCGCGCCATTTCTGTCTTTCAAGTTACCCTGACTTTACAAATGGAAGAAATAACTTTGTGAACGTTGGTATTCCTTTCTCCACCTAAAAACTGGGGTTATTTTGCTAAGTATGATATTCTCAAAAACATATTTGCTTTATCAGCTAAACAGAGTTGTCATTAAACTCTTGCCCTTGTATCTTCCAGACTGTGCAGATTTATAGTTGTTACTGACAGTTTCGGTAAGCAGTATGATATGAAACAGCTCTGACTCATGACATCACTCTTATTTGAGTCTCTGAACATTAATGGTGTAGGGCAGCAAAATCAGCAGTCATTTCAAGACTGTCTGAGGAAGTCATGGCAATAAGAGTCAGTCATTTGGTTTTAATGACTCCTAAAAAAGGTGCAGAACTGAATGTGGGCAAAAGAAAACATTTGGCAGTAAATCGCACGCATCAAATGAAATTTCTATATTGGGTTGACCTGATAAGAGCAACTGACAATAATAATGAGGGTGGAAGAAAACGAGCTTTAGTGTTAGGAAACACATCATGTTTTCCAGGGATTCTGGAGTTAAATCATCTTGTGTTTAGCATTTTAGGGCTACTCTACAGTTACCTGTTTAATTATTTGGCAGACACTGGTATAAGCATGAACCTTATTGTCGAGTTTCCATTTATCTGGCAGAAGTCTCAGCTACAAATCTAAGGTTTAACAAATAGCAGGGGTTTTGCACAATGACGATGTTGAAGGGAACCTTCTTCCATGTTTTATGCCTGTACCCAATTAATATTTTAATTTGGAAGGGATAGACTGTTCATATATCAATATGCAATACAGAGAACAATATTTGCTTTGGAAGCCTTTGGCATATGTGCTCCTCTTGTGATATTTTGAGATGCTATCAAAAAAAGCTCTGAACAAAACCTTTTCAGATCGAGATGCTATTCTAGAGTTGGATGCAAAAATGAAGGAGCAACGTAAAACAGCAGGACAGCAGGCTCTCTACTTCGCTGGCTTATTTTTGTGGCATCTTGGTCGTGAGGACAAAGCCCGTGAATATGTTGATAGAATGATCAAAGTTTCTGGTGGTGGTAAAGAGGTAACTTATTTTTTTTCTATGTAAAATAGTACTAGGACCATGTGTCCTACAAAGGTATACTTACAGCACCAATGCTATTTGGAGGTTTCCTTTAGCTGGTTTTTTTTTTTTGTTCTAATACTTTCTTTCTTAGTATCATTGACAGGGCTGAGTTCATTGACAGGGCTGAGTAGAAATATTTTTTTTGCCCACTAAATATTCATTTTCACTTAAGAAATGAGAGGTCTGCATTGAGGAATAGAAATAATACATAGTTATGCCAGTTTTGCTACTCTGATATTTGAGTATCATAATTCCTAGCTAAAACTAAATGTGGTAGTCTCACTAGAGGGAGACACCTGCTTTGAATCTGAAGATTCAAAAATACGCAGAGTATCAGGGATGTAAATTTTCAGCAGCTATTAAAGCCAAAATTTGCATGGGGTTTTACTGAATGTAATTTATTTTAAAATCTGTTTAAGTGTTGTATGTAACAATGTCTTCTGCATTTATATACAGACATCAGAATTGACTAGGGTCTTTAATCTTTAAAGAAGTTTGTGAAAACTTACTGTGTTATTTTTTTAAAGGGGATATCAGGTTTAATTCAAGGAGAGAAAAACCGAAAGTAACATTTTTTTTGGTTGTCAGGCATCTTCAAGGCAGAGCAGTTACTTGAATGTGTAATTGTTGTATTATGTATTAATTAAACATAAGTTTCTGGATTGTTCCTCTTAGTGGTTCAGTACATTGCTCAATTTGTAATCTACAGTTTTATGGCTTATATGTTATTAACGTGGACTAGAAATCTCCAACTATTCTAAATAAACATTAATTTCTGAAATTACATTATGAATTTAAGTAATGTCTTAGCTTTTGAACTATCACTGATTATTAAGTTATAGTTATTTTACTGGCTAATTTTTACTAATTCAGCAATAATTAAGGATATAATAAAGCATTAAAAAATTTATTTCTAAAAGACTAAGGATATACTATTTTAGTAAACTAGCAGTATTTATGACTTTGGTTATTGAAGCCATAGTAATTGGTTTTTGTTTGCTTGGAGACACTATTTGGGAATGTTGCTTAGTAGGAAATATTTCTAGCTGAAGTATTTAATAGATTTTAAATAATTCCTTTAGACATTTGGGGGGTGGCTAGGGGTGCTTAAACTCTGTGAGATATGATTTGCTTAGTATATGTTTTGATAAGATACTTTATGTGCTCCTAATTTAGTAGTAAAATACTTTCTTTTTTTTTTTTTTAGAATGCCTAAGTATATGAATTTCTGCCAGTTTCTTTTGCATAACAAAATAATTTCCCTGATGGTTAGCGGTTACAAAATATGCCTTTCTTACTAATGGTTGAGTTTTAAATGCATGACTTGCTTCTTTCGCTTTATGTCATGAAAGGGCTAGTGATATTTTATAATTTAAATTTCTGTTTTGATGGCAATTCTATTTTGGTTAAATAATGCAGCACTTCAAAATAGATTTTATTTACTTAAGATGTAGTTAAATGTCTGGAACACATAAGAGAAATAAATTTCATTAATCACAAGTAATAATTTCTTCAATGAAAAGACATTTTACTTTATAAAAGGTGGAAGTACTGTATTTTTTATAATACTGTTGAGGATTTGGGAAAAGTCAGATCTTTGCCGGTCACATGCAGGTTTTACTTTTTAGTCAGACAGTAGGAAAAAAAATCAAACCCAGCACCACGTATGTTTCTCAGTGTCTTTTATAAACAAAATCATAAGAAAATCTTCTGTGGAAATGTTTGCAATCCTGTGCGATCAGTTCTGTGAAGTTGTTCTGTCTGCTGAGCATGTTATACTACTTCAGTGCCATTGTGCATATTTGATTAATTTCATGCTGGAATGAGTTACTAATATTTTAGGTTGTGCTGTAGACTGGTTATAATTACAAATATATATTTTAATAGTTAGATAATTCAAGTCCTACTTTATTATTAGGTTATTTCTACTTATGACTGTATCTAGTATACTATTTTACTGCCTAGTTAGCAAAGAATTCCAATTTATGTTTTGTTTACAGGGGTTGATTTTGAAAGCGTGGCTTGATCTCACCTGTGGGAAAGAAACTCACATCAAAAAAGCTGTGAAATACTTTGATGAAGCACTGCAGGAAGGCAATGATGTTTTTGCCCTGCTTGGTAAAGTAAGTTTGCTTCATGAATGTAATGCTTCCTAAATGTCATATATCTCTTGTAGAGTGATTAGAGACATGATGAGAAAAATTGTCTATGATAAATGAGCTTATCTGGGAAGTAGAAATATAGCTCAGTCGTGCTGGGTTTGTTCAGAGGAGAAAGCTAGGTTTTAGCAGAAATTAAGTTTGAACTGATTTATGATTATTTTTTTTTTAAGGAATATAGGACAGTTATCAATTACTAGCACAATAACAATATGCTGACAGTTCTGTTTCCTGTGGTAGACAGCCAATTTAAAATAGTTTGTAGTTAATTTTAACAAATAGTGGAGGTTCGTAAGACTTTTCACTTCATCAATTAAGACAAAAGGGCATACCTGGGCTGCAGTTGTGTTACACTGTGTCTGTTACCATATACTAATTATGAATTTCCAGGGTATTCTTGTATTATTACATTTATGTAGTATAAAACATTGTTGCAGTGGGACAGTGTTTCACTAAATAGAAAAAATACAGCATTGTAAAAAAAAAAAAAAGTATAGATTAAATACAATTAAACTAAATGTATATAGTAAAATCATAACCTCAATATATACAAGAAAAAATGTTCTTATTCCTGAAATTATATGTAAGAAATGAGTTTTCAGATCACCTGAAAATGTAGAACTATGTGTGATTTCAACTATGTGTGATTTCTTTCTTTTTGTGTGGGATACCTGTCTATATTACAGAATTGCAGTGTGCTGTGGCAAAAAAAAATAGTAGTTAAACAGTGTACTGTGATTGACTATCAACACGGTTAACAGTCTTTAAGTCATTGTCAGTCTGTTTCAAGTGTTTGTTTTGCTTATATGTCATTAAGGGAGTGGCATGAATTGTTTTCTTCACACATTTTTTTTTGCTTCAGAGTATACTACTTGTTTGTATCACAGACATTGATACTTTATTAATATAATGTTTATTTAATATTTTAAAGCTAAATGCAGAAATGAATTGCTCAATGAAAGTAAGACTGAAGTTCAGGAGAGTGTGCACAGTAGTATTTGGTTAGGCATGTGTGCTTGCCAGTATGTGGACTGTTGAGGTCAATTACCAGTATATCTTAAATTTAGTTACTGCAGTTAGATATTAGACAGACAATTATCTTATGGCTTAAGAAATTAAATCTCAGAAGCTACTGTGCTTGCAACATTTCTGTTTAAAAAATGACATCCACACAGGCACCTAGATTATGGTAAGTAAAATCAGAGCAATATAGAGGATTTAAGTCCTAAACTTATTTATACTCAAATTCATTAAAAACTATGATACTTGGTACTTCTAAAGTAATTATGTATTTAAAGTGCCCTGTAAGTTCCTTTGCAATAGAAAAAATGTTAATTCTGGCAACAACAGCAGTGACCTGCTGAGTGTGGGTTTTTAAGTGGTATATATCTCAGGGATTGAAAAAATTTTTAAATCTGTGGGTTATATTCAGTATCCCAAAATTGTGAGATGATTTATACAGTTATTTGCAATCTAATAAGATGTTTTTGCTCCTTGGTTACATCTCTCTGTCTTTTGCTTGTTTGTAGCTGAATAGTACTTGTAATCACTGAACTGCAATTACCTTTGTGATAGAGTGCTTACTGCACACCAGGTTTTACGTGTCATCTTTTGCTATTTGATTGTGGCAGTAACTCTAGTTGTGACTGTTGCTGAGGTAAAATTATCACTTAAAGTTTTTTTCTCTTACTAGCTTTTTATCCTGGTTTCTATATAAAAGAACTTCTGCATCTTCTCACCTATATGAGTATGCAGGCTTTTGATATGACTTCTCTTCTTTCCATTAGGCACAGTATTTTGAGGTCCGACAGAATTATTCAGGAGCTCTGGAAACTGTGAACCAGATAATTGCAAACTTTCCAAACTTCATTCCTGCTTTCATAAAGAAAATGAAGCTACAGCTAGCCTTGCAGGACTGGGAGCAGGCAGTTGAAACAGCACACAGGTTGAGTATGAAGTAGTACATCACTAATTATGTTCTTGCCATGTTTACACTGCAAGAACAATTCAAAACAAAAGTAGGTAGGTTTCCATTCATTTTTAATGAATTTGAATGTTAAATCAGGGTGGGTTTGTTAAAATTAATAACACAAATTAGTTTATATTTGAAACCAGCCTTCCAATTCTGTCAGGGTACTACCTCAATACCTGAATTCATTTTGGATGGAGGGGACCTTTTTTGACATGCATAAAGAAACAAAGCTGTACTTTCAGTTGAGAGCTATGACTTAAAGTGACTGTGCAGTTACTTCATTCACCTTTGAGAATAAACCAGATGATTGAGCAAAGGTTTTGTTTTGGTTTCTTTATGTTTACCTTTTATTTGGTTTTAGACTATTGCAGAAAGATGCCCTCAATTTAGAAGCCATAAGAATGGAGGCCCTACATTACCTGTGCAGGGAAGGAAATATCTCTGAGGTGAGTCTTTTAAGTAGCAGACTGTTGAGCAAAACACAGCCTTTATAGGGACTAGATCCCACATGCACTATCTTCTTTATGCCTTATTCTCGTAAACCTCTCGTAAGGTAAGAGGCATTCTCGTAAATGCCTCTTATTTGTCTCGTCCTGTGCTACAGTACTTATCTATGATATATTTGTCTATTCTGACTCGAATGGCTGGTTTAGTTTAGTGTTGGGGTGTTTTCTGCATGCCAAGGGAAACATGATTTTTTTACTTTTTCACTTTACCCAGAGAACAGGAATCAAGTCCAGCAGTCTCCTTAACTGTCTCTGGACAGTTAATTGAATCATGTTGATCCAGATCATCAAAGTAACCTTTTAGTGTTTAAACGCTCTTTTTATAAAATTTAGAAGATAGTGTAAGCCTTCCATTAATTTTAAGTATTTTATTAATTGAAGTAAGGGAAATACTGAGGTTTTGTAGTGATGCATTTTTGAAGGTGGTCATAGTCATGTAACAACAGTCTGCAAACATTATATTGTAGAACCTGTGCTTTGTTCCTTTTTTTTTTTTTTGACAATTTACTGGGGTTTTTTAGCTTTAAGAATTCTCTTTTCGTTCTACTCACAAGATCCTTTTCTGCACAGGGATATATACATGTATTTTATATATATGGTGCTTGTGCCATTTTCCAGGAAATTTTAAAATACATTCTCTAAATTGTTGGAAAAAAATAATTAAATATTTGTTTATATTTTCTTCTTGTTATGCAAAGATGCTGGTATAATTTAAGTGGAGATGTAGCAAAAAAAGTAAAGTGTTTTCAGTTGTTTTTTTTTTTTTAAGTTCTAGAGGAAAATATATTTTAGGTTGTTTAACACATTATTAATTGCAAAGAATTGTTTAGTCATTAGGGTATTTATAATCAAATTTAAGTCTCATGCACAACTGTAGGAAATATGGAGAAACAGTGATAATTGCAGACTCCAATTCAGTAAAGATGTCCAGGAATGAAACTTGCTGGACATGGTAGCATGTAGACAAAAGATTCCAGGGTAAAAAGTCACATGGGACTAAGACTCCCATCTAGTAAAAAAAAATAAATTAAGAACTGATGAAATTTATCCTTAATTCAGTGTCTACATGTAAAATCTTATTTAAAAAAAATCATGTATCTTATCCTTTTAACTCCAGAAATACCTGAAGTACCTTAGGGGGGTTGAGAAACTGTGATATTAAATGTCTAAGCTTCTGAAGTGTTTTGGTTTTGAGCATGTGTGTCTGTATTGCAGTGAAACTGGACCAAGATTCACAGATCAGGGATTCCTTGGACTATCTTGCTTTATGGGACGGATGCTTCCTTTAGATCAGATTTGACTCAAGTCTTCCACTTTTTTTTTTTTTTTTTAGAGCATGTAAAGAGGACACATGATCTACTTCGTTGTCACTTTAGTATTCCACAGTATTTTTCTAAGAATTCCAAAATAAATCTAACTCCTAGCTCTGATATCTTGAAATTTAAACTCAGAAGTTATTATTGCATAGTAAAATTGACTAGTTCCTAGTGAAAAGTGTTCAGTTGTCCTAGTCTGTTCATTATTTCTATTACTTATTATATTATTCCTGTGTCTCCAAGGCATCAGCAAGACTGGGAGACTTAATTAAGGCACTGGACAAGTTAGAACCACGTAATGCTCAGCTCTTCTGTAAAATGGCTTTAGCTTTCAGTAGAACAGTGAGTATGTTTTTTGTTTGGGGTATGTGGTTTGTTTTTTTCTTAATTAGCATACAACTATCTAAATATCCTGGTTTGTTCTACCAGGTTTGTTTTGCTTTCTGGTAGACAAATGTTAGATGTCTACTAAAAAGTAGAAGATTGCTGACAATTGAAATTACTTGTGTGTCCTTTAGTAACTACACATTCAATATGAATTACAATATGTAAGCATTCCAAAAATGTTTTCATTGCTTGCTTTTAAATAAGAAACAGATTTCCAATGAAAAGACACTCAAATGTCCATGAACCATATTCTTAATGTAACAGTGACAAGGTTAATCATGTAGACCTGAAACTGGAGGTTTCTTTAATCTTTGTATTTATCAGATTAAGTTTTAAGGAAACATTCAAAGCAACTACCATCTCTTCATTATTGTATGGCATTGTATATTTGTGATTGAATCCAGCACACTTCAACATTGCAATTTTTATAGAGTTACTACAGATTATATTAGTTAGAGATGTTATTGTGTAGACGCTACATCAATATTCAGTGTGTTTTTTTCTAAGTGAATCTGAAAAATAAGAAAAACTTAAGATTTAAAGATTATTCTTACCATTAGTGTGGTCGAAACCAATTCATCCTTCAACATACACAAACCTTAGTTGAAAGAGCATCTGACTTGGCATCCGACAATGCAGAATTTGCTACAGAACTTGGCTACCAAATGATTTTACAAGGGAAAGTGAAAGAAGCTTTAAAATGGTACAAGACTGCTATGACACTTGATGAAACAAGTGTTTCTGCACTAACTGGTAAGGTCTTATACTTTCTTTGGGTCGTAAGACAGATATGACACTCTTTTGATTGAGTCTTCCTACTACTGCTACTAGGAGAATCTAGAACTATTAGAACAGGATTGTTGGGTGGTTAATGTTATGCTGTCTTCCCTGTAGCAACAGTTTCTCTTCACTAGATACATCTTTTGGCTTTGCTTTTGAAAAGTGAAACTGTTCTCCTTGGAATTAGAACTCTCAGAGTAATGGCAAGGACAGAGATGTGACTGTATTTTATTTTTTTTTTTAATTATTATTTTATTTCTGTAGTGCCTGGTAACTCCTAGGTGCTAGAGAAATAAAAAATTAAAGGGCATTTGAACAAGCTGTCCATGCCTATGTATGTGTCTAAATTAGATTGAAAAAAATAATCAAGTCCAAACATCTGATACTTTTGATGTATGCGTTACGTTCATTGAGGAAAAAATAAACATTGCTTTTGGTAAAGTCCAATAGCTGTCAAGAAAATGGAGAGTAAATATGGTGTACTTGAATCACAGATTTTCCCCTGCATTTTTTTCTCCTTGACTGTGGTATTGCCTTCTAATCTGAAGCTTCAAAAAGTGTGAAAAATTTAGGGGGTAGGAATGGTTTGTGTGCGTGTTCAGGGTTTTTTTTTTAATTTAATTTTGCTTGTGCTTGTTCTGAATTTAGAAGCCAGACTGTTTTTTTTCTACTTAGTCTAGAACCAGTTGAATTCACTGTTTCAAACTTTGTAATATAAGGGATGAGATCTTTCATGAAACTGCTTTATGTCATTGTGTATATTAATGTATCAACCATGCATCATCTATCCTCAGTATTTTTAAGTATGTAAAATCTGTATTACCATAATTCTTTATCTATTTGTTCTTGTGTCCAAACTTTATGAAGAGGCTGAGGAGAGGAAAAATTAATTTAGAAAACAAAGCATGTGCTTGACTAGGAAGACAAATCTGCAATAAAATGCTTAAATATGTTACAGGTATTATCCGTTGTCAGCTTATACAAGGACAATTAGAAGATGCAGAGCAACAGTTGGAGTTTCTTAATGAAATTCAACAGTCCATTGGGAAATCTGGGGTAGGGGATATCTTCATTAATCCTTTAATTACAATCTGACTAGTAATCTACTGGCTACTTCATGTTCTATATTTCAGTCACTTGAGCAGAGGATTCGTAATGGAGTACCATTAAATAGAAATTTCAGTTTTTCTTTCTATTAACCTAAGTTAATGTGTTGCCTGACTTTGCAATGTAAGGCTTGCTGAGCAAAAATATCATTGCCTTCCTGCAGAGCTTCATCTCTGAATATAAGTTTGAAATGTCAGTGAAGGAGGGATATTAATTATTTTTGGGATTCTGCACTCGGGAAAATGTAGAGCTTCTTGTACAAATTAAAGGAATGCATTGATATGATAATCATCAGTGTCAAATACAGTGAATATACTAAATACCTTATAGTATCTCTAAATATAAAGAAGAAATGGCTAGCTAATTATTAATTATGTAACTTTGTATGTATGTAGAGTATGGAGAATGTGCTTTTTTTTTTTTCTGTAGGAATTATCTCTCTTGCGTGCAATCCTAGCTATGAAAAAACATAAGAGACAAGAAGAAGTTCTTGCCTTACTGAATGATGTTCTGGATACTCACTTCTCATCTTTGCATGGTTTTCCTCTTGGCGTAGAATATTTTGAAAAACTAAACCCTGATTTCTTGCTAGAAATCATTAGGGAATATCTTAATTTTTGCCCAGCACAGGTAAGCAGTGTAGATCACATCTGTCTGAAAACAAAAACTGTTCTTGGATTTAATGTTGAGATAAGTTAATCACAAATGAAAAGTTAGAAAATTTTCCCTCTTAAAATGTGAATTTATTTTAAGTAAAAGTGTGTTTCTTTGGTGTGTTGATAAAAATCATTAGAATACCACTTTTTTATATGATTACTAATCCCAAAGAAAAATCTCACTTGGAAGGATGATTTTCTGTGTCTGGATTTGTTTGTTCTAGTTTTAGCAACAGGGGCACGTAGAACTTAGTAAATTGAATGGGGACCTGATATCTCTAAAGCAGAAGAAACACATTTAAAGTTTCTTTAAAAAGCATCTTCCTTAAATAGATTATTTGTCTGAAATAGCTGGGAGATGACTCTTGTTACCCTGTCATTAGCAGATTTCTAGTCTAATTCTGGAACTTTCCCATAAATATTTGTTTATGTACAGTTTTAAAATCTAACAGGCAAACAAATAGTTTTCCATCGTTATGAAGCATCCTACCATCTATAACAAAATGCTAATGGTTGAAAGTCTAAAACATCGGTTTTGTGATGACAATCTCATGTCATGGATGGAGAAAAATAACACGTGTCATTCTGTCAGGTAGTGTCTTGTCTGAAGATATCCTTGGGGTATACTCCAGAAGTAGTTAATGGTGATGATGGTTTTTAATTTGGAATGAAAACTCTTTTTTCTGTCCATAGAATGATTTGTAAAAGAAAAGATAGGCTTTTCCTGAAGTTTCATTATCTCCTTTTTTTGCAAAAAGGAGTTTGTGGTATTAGAAATTGAGGCGTTTCGGCAGGCAGTGGAGGTTTCCAGTTTGATAGTGGAGGATTGCTGCTTCCCCAGGACGTGGGTCCTCCTGGTGATGTTAACTGTAAATAGGATCTAAAGGATCTTTAGATTGCATTTTCCTTTTTTATATGTAACAATTAGCAACGAGTAACAAAGGAAATGAACAACATTTCTGATAATAATGAACTAAAATGTGCTACGTTGTACTAGCAGTTTACGTGAAATTAGCTATTTCTCAGCTTGGTTGAGAGATACTTTATTGCTGGCAGTTGGGATTTGTCTGTGTGGTGTGGAACGAGGGTAGGAGGGACAGGACCAGAACCCTTTCTGCTGACAAAAGTTTATAGACTGACTCTCCAGCTTATGTCAGATCTGACGTGTTTCCTCATCCTTGAAGTCCATGAGAGTGTCTTGTATTCCTTTTGATATGAAGAAAAGTTGCTCCCTTAAATTTAAAACATATTTTTATATTTCTTCATGATGACAGCTTTTAGGTTTTGGGGCTGAAAACAATAACAGTGCTTTGCTATTGCTCATTTGAGTTTAAAGTCAAATTTAGACTTAAAATGAAATGAAACTCTAAAACCTGTGAACTGCAGTGTTGTTTTTTGGTTTTGTTTTTGTTTTTTACTCCTAGCGTGCAAGTCCTGGGCAGTCTCCTTCCCCACTTCTCAGGCACTGTGCTTCTGTTCTTGAAACTGTGGTAAAAACTGTGCCTGGTCTTCAACAAGCTGTCTTTTTAAGTGCAAAAGTAAAATATTTGTCAGGTAAATGTTATGTGAATGCTAGCTATCCACTTCTTTACTTTCTTTAATATAAAAAAATTAATTTTATACTTTCAAATCATAATGAATATTTTTCTTTCACTGCAGAACACTTAATTACAGCTAAGTGAAGAACATTTGTGCTGCCTTGTTATTTGTATGAGAGTATATTAATTGTACAGACACATAAATATGGTATTTTTTTTATCTATTGCCTCCCAAAAAATCACCTTATGAATGATTTACAGATGGAACACTGGGGAAGTATCTTACCTTTGACCTGGTTTTGATTTCATCCTATAGCCACATAATACTTCGTGTATGAGTTTATTCACTAAATGCTCATATTATTCAAAAAAAAAAAACCAAAACAACAAAACAAAACCACAACAAAAAGCACAACCCCTCCAAATTATAAAATTGGTGTATAATTAATAAACGCTCCCTACTTAACCTCTGTATTTCATATCAACTGCTCTTTCATATCAACTTTCCTTTTTTAACTTTCCAGGGGATATTGAAGCAGCCCAAAGTCATCTGCATTACTGTCTTGAAAGGAATCCTTCATATGCAGATGCACACTTACTGATGGCCCAGGTGTATTTGGCTCAAAACAATACTAAACTATGTTCTCAGTCCTTGGAACTCTGTCTGAGCTATAATTTTGAGGTGAGATTACAAGTTTAATATCTAAATGTTTATATAAACATGGTATCTCAATTACAACATTTTGAAATTGTTTTGAAACACAAAAGAAAGTAATGATAGCTTTTTCTCAGATCCTTACATAAATATTGAAAACCTTATATAAACAATTTTTAATTCCAGACTAATCTCAGAAAAGTCCTTAAAAGCCAACATAGAAGGACTTGAAGAGTGATCCAGTGTTGTTTCTGGTCTTTTTGCACAGATGTACAATTGCTAATGGATATATGCACAGATTCATGAGGGAATCAGAAGGCGTGTGGAGTTACCTCTTGACAATTCATGCTGCTTTAAGCATTCTAAGTGTTAATAGACTAGCCAGATGCTATGCTCTTTTCCATTAATGGCACATCTTTGTGCATCATTTTTTTCCCTTCAGGAGCAAATACATAAATTGATATGGTCCTCACCAGTTTCAGCTCTTGGGGGTAATACACTGAAATATGGGATTTTTTATTTGTTAACATCAGTGGAATTACGTATAATTAACATTCTGCACATCATTCATTCGGTCTGAGTTGTGCTAAGTCTCTTGACCAAGCTTAACTGAAAAGTAACAAACTACCATTTCCTTGCAAGCATGCTGCCATCATGGTTCCTTCTTCCCAGTGATGCAGGAAAATTGCAGATCAACTACCTTAGGAGACACTGAGGCATTTGCAAATTTGAATACAGTTAATTTCCCATATTGACACTTCCTTTTCACACAAAGTAGTTTTAAGAAGGTGGCAAAATGACAGGCAGGACATGTGCCAAATAATCATTGTATACCTCTTTTAATTAATAGCATGAAGGGTACATACAGTAGTGTGAGAGAGAGAGTTTCAAATAATGATCTCTAAGGTCCCTTCCATCCCAAACCATTCTATGATTCTAATGCTGCAATGAATGTTTTTCTATCCCAAAGCCTCATCTCAGTATTATTTTTTTTTTAATTAAAAACTTACTTATTAGTTAGTAAACTCTGGGAAATTTTAATATGTTCATAAGTAGAATCATGGAATCATCTGGGCTGGAAGGGACCTTCACAGGTCATCTAGTCCGACCCCCCTGCAGTCAGCAGGGACACCCCCAACTAGACCAGGTTGCCCAGGGCTTCGTCAAGCTTCACCTTGAATGTCTCCAGGGAAGGGGCCTCAATCACCTCCCTGGGCAACCTGTTCCAGTGCTCCACCACCCCCATTGTAAAGAACTTATTCCTAATCTCCAATTTTAAATCCGCTTTTCTTCAGTTTAAACCCATTGCCCCTCATCCTGTCACTACAGGCCTTTGTAAATAGGCTCTCCCCAGCCTTCCTGTAGCCCCCCTCAGGTACTAGAAGGCCACTATTAGCTCTCCCAGGAGCCTCCCCTTCTCCAGGCTGAACAACCCCAGCTCCCCCAGCCTGTCCTCGTAGCAGAGGTGCTCCAACCCCATGATTATTTTTGTGGCCCTCCTCTGGACCATTTGCAGTAATGAAGGGACAGAGGTCAATGTTTGTCTGCTTTTTTAAAACAAGTTTCTTTCAGGGAATTTGAATACTATGCATAATGTCAAATTTGTAAACTCCTTATTTTATTATGTTTCTTTAGGTGAGAGAACATCCTGTTTATCACTTAATTAAGGCCCAAACTCAGAAGAAGATGGGAGAATTATCAGAAGCTATTAAGACCTTACAGATGGCAAAGAATTTGCCTGGAATGAGAAAACCTACAGCTTCCTCAAAAACTAAAGGAAAGAGGATCGAAATTGATGCAAGTGATCGTGTGTCTGTCTTCCTAGAGCTAGTAGAAGCTCATCGTTTGAATGGAGAACCGGTAAGATGGCAGACTTGTTAAGAATGATACATACCTGAAAACAATTTCATCTTCCTATTAACAGATGTATCTATCCGTGTTAGTTTAGAACAAAACCCCACCACCTCCTTTACTAAGAGGACTTGCTTGGTGAAATATCCAAGGAGTTAATAGCTGACTTGCCAGCTTGTACCTTAAACTGCAGAGAAAAAAAACCCCTAATTGCAGGTGCTCAATTTTGAGTCTGTAAAACTCCTTTTAATTTTGAGGAGGACACACTGTTGATGTTTGTTTTCCAGTACATAGATTCCTGTTTTGCCTAATGCTATTAGAAATATTATTTGATTATGTCCTTATCTTCATGTATCATCATCCTCACTATCAGCTGTGTCTTAATAAACACTAGGACACAACATGTGTAAGGATATAAGAGAAACCATATAATCGTGTAGTTGGGAGTTACCTCTGGGGGTCATTCTGCTCAGAGCAGGACTTGTTAGAGCAACGTGCTAAAGGCATTGTCCAGTTGAATTTTGAGCACCTCTGTGTATATATGCAATGCAAATGTTTTTTTTCTCTACTAAAACTTTCTCTTGTAGTTCATATTACATAAAACTTACAAAATCAAAAGGAAAAAACCACAATCTTTTAGCAAAACAAGCAGATACTATAGTTTGGGGCGTTTTGTAGGGTTTTTTGCTTGGCTTGTGTAATGCCCCCAAACATTCATTTGCTGATGATGTCTTTATTTTTGGCTGCTCCACAAGAGGAAATACATTAATTCTATCTGTTTTATTATTTGCAGCATGAGGCTGCTATAATACTGCAAGACGCCATTAATGAATTTTCTGGAACTCCTGAGGAACTAAGAGTGGTGATTGCAAATGCAGATCTGGCAATTGCTCAAGGAGATGTTGAACAAGCCTTGACTATGCTCCGCAATATTACGCCTGAACAGCCTTATTTTGTGCAAGCTAAAGAAAAAATGGCAGATGTTTATCTGCAGTACAGGAAAGATAAGAAGTTATATGCTGGCTGCTATAGGTAAAAGTTTGTGCTGTGGGCTTCTGTATTTTCCTAGATGTTTAATGGTAGTGTGGTGAGCTCACTTTCCCCCCTTTCTGCTATAATAAGTCAGAATACTTAGTGACATAATGAATTCATTTGATTAAGTGTTGTAATGTTTAAAACAGTAATTGGAAATCCTATTTTGGGAAAGGTATCTTGGGGCTTTTTGTTTTATTTTCAGAAGTAAAGACAAACTAAAATCTGCAGAGGATAAAATTGTTGTACCCTATTTATTGTTGTTTAGATACTAGTATTGATGTTAAATATTGAGCAAGGTTCTGTCTTCTCTTTCTAGAGACCTAGTAGAAAAACTGCCAAGTGCTCATACTTTCCTCCTTCTTGGTGATGCATACATGAATATTCAAGAGGCAAGTGCTTGCTAGACGTGAATAAGAATGATTGAGTCATTTGTTGCCTTTGGCAAGTTCAGACAATGTAGCATGCTGACTCCTATTGATGGGTAGCTGGCAAACAGAAACTGCTTTAGAATGTAAAAAAGCCATAATTATTGGCTGTTACAAATGTAACTGTTTTAAGTTCAAAGAAAAAGCTGTAGAAATGCATTTCTTCTGATAGTTGACCATGAAGGTCGAGGAAATAATTTTATGTAGAAAAACACAGACCCATAAGAGTAATAAAAAATCTAAAGGGAGAGCTAAAATCAGAAAAAAGCTAGAGATGTTAGAAGAATTATGAAGCTTGGTACATTCTGGTTTAGCATGGAAATGTAAGTTTTCATGGGCTTTACATTTCCTTCAGATTCATAGTAACCATTCTTCTCTCAGAAGTATTGTAATTTATGAACCACTAATACTTGTCAGTAATTCCTGGAAGTTGTACCAGATTTTGTTTTCTTTATATGCTTTTTATCTTAATCAATCCTTGACTTCTGTTTTTTTCTTTTACTGTTGAAGCCTGATGAAGCCATAGAAGTCTATGAGCAGGCCTTGAAGAAAAATCCAAAAGATTCAGCTTTAGCAAGTAAAATTGGAAAAGCCCTAATCAAGACACATAATTATTCAAAGGTATTCTATAAATAATAGATATAAATAATGTGTTAGGCTAATTAAGTATTGTGTTAATTATTGTGAACACACGGACTTCACCTGATTTTGTTTTCAGGTTAAGCAGAAGAAACATTTCACTTTTACAGTGCAAAACAGTTTGCAGATCCCCTTCAAAATATCTGGTCAGTCAGCTCAGTGGCCCTTGCGCAGAACATGGAAGGGTAGAAGGTATTTTGGGACATCCTGGGAAGGAAGCAAGCAGGGTTGAAATGGTGGACAAAGGGTGTGATTGTACCACTACAGGAATCTTGAACTTAGGTCTCTTATGTTTTGTTTACATCTCACTGAGCCTTTTAATACAATGTTCTTAAACAGCATCCATGTTACCAAAAAGACTTAACTGGGTTTTGCTTCCAGAATTCTCTTGCGTATGTACTGCAAAAGAAGCTGAGGGTTTCTAATCTCCTTTTTTTTAAGGAAGCCAACAACTTCCCAAGCTGGCATGTACATTCTGTGCAAGTGGCTTTAACATGGATTGATAGACAATTTAAATTGCGGAGGGATCAGTGCCAATTTCCTAACTTTCAGTATCTGCTCTTTTTTCTAGTCACTTGTGTTGAAATAATAAACTGTAAATGGGTACAGACAGTGTTTGGGAGACCAAGTAAAAGAATGGCTCAGTGCTTTGTTTCAGCAGCACCTCTTCCATAAGTGCTCAGCACAATCTTCCTCTGTACTTATGGAAGTTATTTCAAATAATGGTCTCAGTCTCTCTTTGACCTGGAAGAAGTTAGGAGGAGGGCCCCAAAGATGATCAGGGGCTGGAGCATCTCCGCTGTGAAGACAGGCTGAGAGAGTTGGGATTTTTCAGCCGGGAGAAGAGAAGGCTCCAGGGAGATCTTATAGCAGCCTTCCAGTCCCTAAAGGGGGCCTACAGAGAGATGAAGCAGTGAAGAAAATAGAGAAAGTTAGGGCATGTAATTAAATTATTAAGTAGTGAGGTTGTTGTCTTTAAATAATACTCAGGGTTATTTTTCTTCCTTTTAGGCAATCAGTTACTATGAGGCTGCATTGAGAAGTGGTCAACAGAATTTCCTTTGCTATGATTTGGCTGAGCTTTTAATGAAACTGAAACAATACGAAAAGGCAGAAAAAGTACTTCAGCAAGCTTTAGGTCATGAGCCTGGTAGGAATGTTATTAATTTACAGCAAAGCATAAAACTTCTACTGTTGTTTGTGTTTTCTGCATGATTCTAGGGACTCAACAAGTTCCCTATAAATATTTTTTAACTGTAAAACACAGGAAACTATTAAATGATAAATGAGAAATGCACTCTGAAAGAAACTTCATTTATATTTAAAGGTGCTTTTGTCAGGACTTTCAAACTTGGAACATCTGTGATGAAGTCAATAAATACAACAACAGAGTTCTTTCTCTTCTGTGCTAACAAATGTTCTGATTCTGAATTGATCAAATGAAGATAAGTCATTCCTGCTGTTAGGGAATGATTGTTTAGCTGGTAACTGCTATCCAATATCCTTCAGAGCAAAGATATTTAACTGGTTTATGATGTCTCTTAGGAACCTCTTTTGAATGTTAGGAATATGTATTCACAAAGCACTAAAACTTCTGGATTTTTTTTCTTTTTATTTGTCAAAAAGCAGTTAAGAAGTTTTACGGTGTTTAGTGTGATCTATGGAGCTATATATACCCTTAATTAAGGAAATCTTTTTGCAGTGGTTTAATTATATTTTTTAACTTTTGTGGCTGTCTGAATACAGAAACAGTATTATCAAGTCTTATTGCCAGTCTTTGTAGTCTTATGTCACTATTTTACTGGTCTGTTGTATTGTGCAGGGGAATGTTGGTTTTCTGTCTTCTTTACTTCTTGCCGAAAATGTTCTGTGATCGAATGTTGTATTACTATCTTGGCTAAGCCTTGGAGGATCTGTCTACTTTAATAATTATGCTCAAGACAGCTTGATCTTCCAGTGTGGAAAGATAAATTAGCAGTAAACGCAGTTTGCCTCATGTACTTTACAATATTCTCTTCCGTCTTACAACAAAGCAAAAAGTATACAAGCCAATATCCTTTTTGTATGTCTTTGATAAACACACATTCTCTGCATGGAAAAAAAAGTGTATCTTACTGGCTGATTTGGAAAAATATTGAACAGTTTAATATCTTTTTTTTAGAAATGCTAAAATATCCTCTGTTTGTGAAAGAAAAATAAAATACAAGAAAAGTCTTGGAGGAGTGATCTTATATAGTTGGCTATAGGGTCTAATCTCAGATTTAGAATAATATGCCACAATATCAGCACTTTGAACACAGTTTGCTAATAAAGTAAAGTATAGCTCAATATACTTTTTAAAAAAAAATTTCTATAAAGATAAAAACATGGATATTTGTAGCTTTTAAATTTTAATGTGGGACTGTGCTCAAGATACTGCTTTGTCAATACATTAAAGTAAATACAAGCCAGGAACTTGTAGGAAGAACTCCTACTCTTCAAATACTTTATGCATTTTAACCATTATTCAAAAGTAGTTTGTCTCTTTTTGAGTAGAAACTGAAATATTTAGATAAAATAACTATTTGTGTTCATGTCTGCTCCAGACTCTAGCTAAAGAAAACTAGTTTGTAGTCTGAGTAGAAATTTCATCAAAAACCTTATATTATTTGGGTGTACAGTAGCACTCATTTAATCAATTTGGACACTTTTCATTGACTCTAAGGAGGATTTAGACAAGAAATGTCAGTGGCTTTATTTCCTGTCCACTTAAATCAAAAGCCTTTCTCTCATATTTCTGAGAATGCAAATGGACCAGGCAGACTTTTTTTTTTTATTCCTTTTGCATCTTTCAATGTCTTTTCCCTTAAATCTCACTCTGTAGGTTGTGATGTTTACCCTGCCCACTAACAGCACATCAAGCCAAATTCACAATTCTAAATATGTAAGATTAAGCTTTGAACTTTTCATGTAAGCTCTTGCCTGGAGTATGTAGAGAGCTTCATCTTTCTTTTACTTTACCAGGATCAGTTCTTATAAGAATCATGTTTGTTTAATGCAATTCTTGTAGTTAATGAACTGTCTTCGCTGATGGAAGATGGACGTTACCATGTGCTTCTGGCAAAAATTTACAGCAAAATGGAGAAGATTGATGAAGCTATTGTTTCATTACAACAGGTAAAGGTGAAAATAAAAAGAGCTTATGAAAGTTTGCTATGTCCTGTTACCCCTGGTTCCATTTTTATCCCAGATTCTAGCCTAAATATTTTTGTGAGAAAAAAGTGTACATGGTAGGTATAAAACACCAATGACTGGTGCAAAAGTAAAGAACATAAGTGTTTAGAAAGACTTATGTTATTTGTGAGCAGTGTTATCTGAATTTTAGGTCATACTCCGCCTTCATTTGTGCGTGGAGCATAGTTTTAGCACAGCAGGTTAAAACAAAATTGGCTTTGGGGATAGGTAGGTTACATAACTTTAGCTGTGCATCGAGCATCACTCGGCACAGCAGCATTCAGTGGCTACCTGTCATTTTCTTGTACCACTGTTTATTTTAAATAGTGATAATAAGATCTTTTCATTCTGGGGTTGAATCTTATCATTCAGACTGAGGCTTGAAAGAGTAAAGTTGGAAGCTAGACGATTTAATTCATTTAGATGCTTTCTCAGTACAAAAGTCAAGCAAGAGACTGGGTCAGTATGGTCTCTTCCATTATATCTCCACTCTGTTACAGAAACTAAGCCTTGATAATTTACTTTTCTTGCTGGTCAGAAGATGCTATGTAGATTTCTTATAAAGATAATTGTACGTAGGAGCTAAAATCCTACTAATATTGCTATTTACCGTGTTGTTAATTCCTACTACTTTTTTCATTATAACGTACTTTTTTCTTTCTCAAAGATGACCTTTTTTTCCCCATTGATTTTTAGTAAAGAGAAGTAGATGGGGAAACTTACTATATTAGTTCTTTCAGATCTCATATGGTATCACACTTCAAAAGCTTTGTGTTTGTCTCTTTCCCCCTTTTTTCCCTTTTTGATGGTTTTTTTTTTCTATTATTGCCCTCAAAACTGTCCTTTCTTGTACTTGCTCTCTTTTAAATCTCTTCCTGCTGCTTCTCCTTTTTGCTGCCACATTCATTTACACAAAACCACCTGTAATTTGATTATTTCAGTAGGACTAACTGCTTGATCTAAGCTATATTAAGAAGCTGTTGCTTCTTAAACAAGTTTCTTCCCTTGGTTTTCAGAGTGATAAAGTTTGCCCCAGATTCTACTTTAAGTTTTACTTTTCCTTCCATGCGAAGCAAAACGGTTGGGGGTGAGAAGAAGCAGAATCTTAGTCCTTCTTTCTCTTCAACTTGTGAAGTATAAATAAGTGAAGCATCTCTTCTGAGATTTTACTTCAATGTGAAGATAGTTACAAAACTGCTTGAGCAGGAAGAGGGAATCTCTTGTGTGTTAATTGGCTAGAATTCCAGTTGAAATCAAAGAAAACTGATCAGGCATAGTCAGAATCAGGCATAGCCCTCCTTTGGGGCATCTGCTATTAACAAAGTGCTCTACCTCTGTGTTTCTGCTGGACTTTTCTTAATTACTCCCTAAATCGAGGTCCTCAGAAAATAAAATGTGAAGGTTTATTTGCCATCTTGTTTTATAATGAGTTTTCTGTGCTTAATAAAGGAGTTGAGTACATGCAGCTTGTGGGTGATGGCCCTTGAGGTCTTTTTTTAATACATCTTATCAAAAGCTAAATTTTAAGAAGAATTTAAAAAAGGGGAAAAGGCATGTATATTTTTGAGGTAGTTTTGATGTTGGAAGGTAGCTTAGAAAGTAAGGAAGTTCTTAATGGGAACCCATGGATATAATGATAAAATTGTTCTAAAAAAAACCCTAGGACTTGTGTGCAAAAGCATTTTTGCTGGTATTAATGAGGCTTTGTTCAATTATGTCCTACACCAGCATTTTTTGTGATTACAACTCTGCTAGTAGTTATAATTGGAACATAACCATTTGAAGTGGGGAAGGTATTAGTTATAAATAATGCAAGGCACAGAAATATGGGGGAAATTTAGATCAATAAAATGCATCATCTTTATTCAAATGAATATATTTGACCTAGATATTCCTTAAATGAGGCATTAAATAAGCTTGTTCCACCATCCTTTTCTTCAAGTATACAAGGGTAAACTGGATCCCTCCCTGGGTTTTTGCTTTAATGTCCTGTTCTTTAAGTTTCACAAAACACTCTATGTATGACTAATTCAAAATTATGTTCTATGAAGTGTAGACTGTACTTTATTGGATTGGCATATAGTTGTCATATTTTAGAAAAGGTATACTGAGATTCCATCTTCTTGAAAGTGTTGAACACTAGGTTGCTTTCCAGCAGGTTTTTAATGTGAATTTTAGGGAAGCAAGGCAGTTTGAAACAGGTTTTTGAGGGAGAGGTATTGAGGAGGTTTGCTTTGGTTTGCTTGTTTTCATTAATTTTTTTTATAGCGAAGACATTTTTTCACATGCTTTTTTTTATTATTTGGGGCTTTTCATCTATAAAATACATAGTGTGCTTATAGAAGATTAAAATAATTTAATTTTTAAAAAGTAGAGAATGTAAAATTAATTCCTTTGGAAATTTTTGACTGTTAACTCTTTTCCCCGCACCAGGCTCGGGAATTACAAACCAGAGTGCTTAAACGGGCTCAAATAGAGCAGCTGGATGCAGTTCCTGCACAGAAACAGTTAGCAGCTGAAATTTGTGCTGAGATTGCAAAACATTCTACAGCCCAGCGGAACTATGAAAAAGCAATTAAATTTTACAAAGAAGCTCTTGTTCACTGTGAAACTGATAAGAAGGTCAGTTCTCCCTCTATTTTGCATTGTTTTTCCATTCATTTTTCCAGTTATTCACAGTGCAGAAGTATATTTACAATTATTTCTGCTTTATGCTACACATAAAACCTTGAACTTGCTTATACATAAAACCTTCGTTGCTTATGATAAAATAATTGTGTGTACTGATAATTTCTGTCTCTTGCACAAACTCCTCTTTGAAGTGGTGGTCTGTGCATGCTCTGAGTTGTCAATTAGATCATAAAGATGAGCCTGTCTTCATGTACCAGTTGAAGATATGTAAGGTATGGCACAGTAATACTAGAGATGGTTTCAGTTGTGCTCATACCTGTCCTCTGGAATGAAGTCCCATGATTTTTCATTAATTCAGACAACTTCCATCTCTTCTGTATCTGTTTTAGCACTTTTAGACTTATCTGGACTTGATAGGATTCCAATTTTAGTCACAAGATGCTGCTGTTAAGCAGTGATTACTGCACTGCTTCTCTATTCCCTGCACTTTCTCTTTCCCCAAAGTCTGCCTGTTGATAAACTCAAATTTATCAGCATTTAATCCTTTCTTCTTTTCTTTCTTGGCCCTGGGTTTTAGAGATGAGAGAGGGAGGAAAGAAATTTATGAGCACCAAAATGAAGCGTCAACTTCAGTGGGTTTTTTAGGTTAAAAATAAATAAATATAACTTTGGTCAAATTTCCGCTATTTTCTAGCATGTGTTGTATATAGGTGTATGTGAAGACTTCTTACTTTGCTGTTTCTTATTGCACAGCTGTTGGATTCATCAGCTGTGAAATTATCAGTCTATCACCTGGTTTTAATACTCGAACTCATAGAATCATTTAGGTTGGAAAAGACCCTTGGGATCATAGAGTCCAACCATCTCCCCTACTCTACAAAGTTCTTCACTACACCATATCCCCCAACACCACATCTAAATAACTCCTGTGTTATGGTTTCAAGAATCTAGGTACTTCCTAAATCTACAACTCAGTATCTTTGAGACAGGCTTTTCTCAAGGTGTCTTGGGAGAGGAGTAAAGGCATCTTTAATGTTCAAAGGAGGGTGAATTCTCCATTCTACCATTAACAGCCAGGAGACAGCCTATCATAGTACAAGTTCAGCTATAGTTTTTGTGGTATGCCATCCCAGTAATTCAGTATCAAAGCCTTAATCTCTTGTTTTCGCACCAGTATTGAAATACCAGCACAGCATTTCCCTTTTAAATTCTTGCTAATTCTTTCAATTCTTGCTAAAATCGTGCCATTGAGAGAGTCTCATTGTTACAAGACATGCTGTGCACTCACATTTGCACTGAATCTCTGTTAGATGCACTCACTGAAGATTTTTCCTTTACTCCTACTTTACTAGCAACACGGAATACAATGACATCTTAGAAAATTTAAGACTGAATTTCAGATTAAGAACTTGTTCCCTGCTTAGCATGCTGGAAGCAAAATATTTTAGTTACCCACAACTAGTTTAAATGTGAGTCATCCCTCTATATTTCTATAGTTTCAGTGGATTTGGACTTGTTTTCTTCCCTTCCTTTTTAAAAACATTGCTAGTACAAGGTTAGAATTGAATTCTTTTAGATCAGAAAATATAAATTTGAGCTGTTAAACAGCCGCCTATTTCTTGATGAACTCACGGAGTTTACTTTCCTCCAAATTACATATAGAAGTATTGAAAAGTCCTTTGAAGTCATCTGTACCTTGTTTCTTCCAAACAAAATATCCTATATTCCATCCAAAAGCAACCCAAACCATATTTGAAATGTTGCATCAAACAATGTATTCAGCTAAACGTGAAGAGACTGTGTTATAAGACTTTTGGGTTGTCTCGTTTCACGCAGTTAAATCTGGTAAGTAATACTCTGCCTCATTTCTATGACAAGATAAAAGGCAATGCAGTTTCCAGATGCAGACATGAAGTGCATTACAGACTGCATCCAGCATGTCATTTCACGGTATCTTCACATTTTGGGTTAAAACTGAAAATTTAGAGACCGGTCCCAGTCACTAGAATCCAGTATAGGACATTCCTGTCTGACTTGCCTTAGGACAGAAGCATTCCTCGGCCAGCAGACTGCTTCTCAGCCTTCCAATGTGTTGTGCACATAAGAACAGTGGCTTCAAGAATTCTTACATGCATGCTATCATTTCAATGCTTACCTACCTGCCTCTCTATACAGTGTATGTTTGCAGATGTAAATAACAGGAAGTAGAAAGAAAACAGTTAAACATTATGCAAGTAGCCTTCATAAACTGAACAGGATGTTCAAAACACTATTTTGACTCGGAAGCAGCTTTCACAAGTGTAACTAGAGAGAGAATTGTGATGCAACTATAAATGCCTCCTTTTTGAAAACAAAATCAAACCACCATTTTAAATTAGGGAGGTTATTTGCTTACTATTTCTCTACTGTTAATTTTACTTTGGTTTAACTCCTGTTTGCCTCAATGAGAACTTGATTAAATCTGTGGTAGCTTTTGTGTTTATAAACTTTTCGTCATTTTATTCAGAATAGTCTATGATGAGACTTCAGCCTTAAGGATGCATGCTTATGTACGTTTTGGTTTGTTAATATTTTGTCTGTGATTGCTTCTCAGAAGTTGATCCATACACAGTCATAATGGGGTAGGTTTGGAAATGCAAATAAGAAAACTGTTTCTCCTGGAATTTGTTTATACTCCAAAACTAATTGGTGAATGTTAATGAGGTATTTGCTTCTGTCTATGAATTTAAACCTACTTGCACAAACATTTTTTTTTCCCAAGAAAATTATTTTTACCAAAATACTGTAGTCTTTAGAGTAATGCTATCTGAGCAGCTCTGTTTTCAATGTACCTCCAGAGTATGCCTCTGGAGTTTAAGCGTGAGGGAATGAAAATTTACTTGACCAAGAGCCCACAGGAAACAGAGAAAGTGCTGTCTTTAAAAGCACTTTAAAATCTTTCCCTGAGAATCTGCAAATTTCAGGTTAATACTCGTAGAACTTTCTTAATCTTTGAATTGCATATAGTTAAATTTTTAATCCACAGGCGATGTTGGAACTTGCACGTTTATATCTTGCACAAGATGATACAGATGCCTGTCAACATCAGTGTTACTTACTGCTGAAGAATGACCAAGATAATGAAGCAGCAACAATGGTATGGGCTATTATACTAATCCTGTATCAGAAGTTCTTTGAAGTGTGTCTGCAGTATGATGGGTTGATAAAATACTATTTAAGAAAGCCTACAGCTTCTGATTTCAAAAAAAGTGTGAAAAATCCATTGCAATAAAATTATTTTCCATTATGCTGGATGATGAAGCTTCTAGCAATTGTAGACTTCATTTTGGCACTGAGATAGAACGTATCTTTAAAAGTACTAGTAGAGGAAAAAAGTAGTAGCTGTGAGATTGACTGAAGCAAGGTTTAAAACATGTTCTATTAATACTAATGGTCAGGGGAAAAGTTATTTTTCCTGCTAGGATAGACCTGACTTTCTTACTAGTAGCTGATATAGTGCTTTGCTTTGGATTTGTCATGAAAATAGTGTTGGTAAAACACTGATGGCTTCGGTTGTTGTAAAGTAGTCAAGGTCTTTTCTGCTCCTCGTACTGCCCCACCAGTGATAACATGGGAGCGCACAAAAAAGTTGAATGGAGACACAACCAGGACAGCTGACCCCAGTTGACTGAAGGAATATTCCCTGCCATATGGTATACTCAGTATATAGAGATGGGGACAGAAGAAGGAAAGGAGGGGACATTTGAACTTAAGTCATTTGTCTCCTCAAGCAATGTGTGATGGAGCCCTGTTTTCCTGGGGGTGGCTTGCCAATGGGAAGCAGTGAATGAATTCCTTGTTTTGCTTTACTTGCAGACACAGCTTTTGCTCTACCTATTCAACTGTCTGTCTCAACCCACAAATTCTTTCCCACTTTTCTAATTGTCTCCCCCATCACAACCTGGGGGAGTGAGTGAGTGGCTGAATGATCCTAGTTGTTGGTTGGGGTTGAACCATGACACCAGCACAGTAGTATGTCCAGGTGGTGACCAGTAAAGAGTGGCGCTCTGTGGGTGTCAGTATTGAGACCAGTGCCGTTTAACATCTTTGTCAGCAACATGGAGAGTAGGATTGAGTGCACTCTCAACAAGTTTCCCAATGACACAAAGCTGTGTGGAGCATTTGATATGCTGGGGGGAAGGAATGCCTTCCAGAAGGATCTGGACAGGCGGGCGAGGTGGGCCCATGTGAACCTCATCAGGTTCAAGAAGGCCAAGTGCAAGGTTCTGCACGTGGGTCAGGTCAATCCCAAGCAGAAATCCAGCTTGGGTGGAGAATAGATTAAGAGCAGCTCTGAAGGACTTGGTGTTGGAGAATGAGAAGCACAACGTGAGCTGGCAACATGTGCTTGCAGAACAGAAGGCCAACTGCATCCTGGGCTGCATCAAAAGAAGTGTGGTCAGCAGCTTGAGGGAGGTAATTCTCCTCTGCTCTACTTTCGTGGGACCCCATCTGGAGTACTATTCCAGCTCTGGAGCCCCCAAACATAAGAAAGATGTGGACCTGTTGGAATGAGTACAGAGAAGGGCCATGAAGATGATCAGAGGGCAAGGCTGGAGTACCTCTTCTATGAAGATAGGCTGAGAGAGTTGTTGCTGGAGAAGAAGAGGCTCTGGGGAGACCTTATAACGACTTCCCAGTACCTAAAGGGGGCCTATGGGAAAGATGGTGAGGGACTTATTATCGGGGAGTGTAGTGATAGGAAGAGGGGGAATAATTTTAAACTGAAAAAGGATAGAATTTAGATATTAGGAAGGAATTCTTTACTGTGAGGCTGGAATGGGTTGCCCAGAGAGGTGGTAGGTGCTCCATCTCTGGAAGTGTTCAAGGCCATGTTGTCTTTGAGCAACCTGGTCCAATGGAAGGTGTCCCTGCATCTAAGTGCTTTATTTTCTTCTAATTTCTACCTGAAGTGAAAAAATAGCGATAGGCGTTTGTACCTCCTTATTCTTATCCTGTGTGCCTGTATATAGAGAGTGTTTGTTTTCCAGAGAGTATTGAAAAACCCAAATTGGTTTACTACTTGTACAATCCTTGCAGGACTTTAAAGCTAGAGTTTCAGCTCCATACTCAGCAGAATTAGAGTTCATTATAAACCACAATTTGTAGAACTTTGTTTCCTTTTTTCTAAATTGGTCTATATTGGTCTATGTTGCAGATGATGGCTGATCTCATGTTCAGGAAGCAAGATTATGAACAAGCTGTGTTTCATTTCCAGCAGCTCCTAGAACGCAAGCCAGGTGAGTATTTAGCAGTGATATTTTTAATTCTTTCTGATATATAGCTCTAGTGAGAGAGGAATAAATATCTAAAAAATGAATGCATATGAATAAAAAGAAGTATGCTATCTATAATGTAACAGATACTAAAACCAAAGATCATTACTGTATATAAAAACATAAAGCTATTATAAGGGAGGATGAGAAAATTATTTCTTGTAGGTACAGTCATTTACTCTACTGCATACTGTAATATGCATTGTTTACCTCAAGCCAAATAGGGTATTATTCACTGGTAACTGTAAAGCGCTTCCTCTTGTCTTTAAGAGATGAGCACATGAACACAGAACAAAGCTAGCATTTTATTTCAAGATTAATAAAGGAAAAGTCTCTTGGACAGGAATAAGTTTCTTTTAGCAATTTGTAAATTACATCTGGAGAGAAAGCTATTAAAGTAGTACTACAATGAATGTAAAGCTTTCTAGTTGACTTTGTGAAAGAAGTCATGACAGTACAGCAAATGTTTTTGAGTGTTTTTGAAAGGGAAGTACAATTATCTTTACAAATATTTCTTTATAGAAGTATTGTAAGTATCACTTTATATCTTCATTCTTGTATCTGTTACAAGATTTCGTAATATGGCTTATGTACTACATCATATCTCCTTGTATGTGGAAAAAAAAAACCAAGGCAGGCTTGCTATTTTTTAAGCTATCTCTATAGTAAATAACTAGAATGACATTGTCCTAATTATTTATATATTTAGATAACTATGCAACCCTCTCACGATTAATCGATCTGTTAAGACGAGCTGGCAAACTCGAAGAAGTCCCAAGATTTCTTTTAATGGCTGAAAAACATTCTTCTAGAACAAAGCTTGAACCGGGATTTCACTACTGCAAAGGACTGTATCTTTGGTACTTGCAAGTATAATTAAGATAAGGTTTATTTGATTGTATAGTACATATTTAAAGTAACTGCCTTGTCTTCCATTATTCAGTGCTATGTGTGGTGTGGCAAGTGAAAAGTAATATAGGACTACTTTCCTAATTACTTAACATGCAAGGATTTGAGGAAAGGTCTCCTTTTCTCTTCTGAAATGCTTTTCAACTAGCTTCTCTTTAAAATGAAGCTATTTTATGCCTCCTATACACCTTTGTATTTCCTGCTTGGTAAAAGGGATATTCTTGATGGTTTAATAACATAGTATTACTTATTTTCAAATTTAAAAATTTGTCAGACTGTTTTTAGTCTGCAAAATAGTTTCCTTGCAATAGCATGCATGCTGTTCAAGCCTTGCATTATCAGCGTGTGCAAGTGTGTCATCTATTTTTAAATAGTTGGGGTTCTTGGGATTTGGGTGGGATTTGGGGCAGTGAATTTTACTTGCCCAGCTTTAAATATTTTAATTTTGTTTAGGTATACAGGTGAACCAAATGATGCACTTCGGCATTTTAATAAAGCTCGAAAGGACAGTGACTGGGGACAGAATGCAGTCTACAACATGATTGAAATTTGTTTGAACCCAGATAATGAAACTGTGGGTGGTGAAGTCTTTGAAAACCTGGATGCTGATATAAGGTAAGTGAATGAAGTAAGTATTACTTGGGTTCTTCTGTCATCTCCTTACTCTGCCACGCCTTAATAATGTGACCATTTAAATTGCTAGAGCTTTGAGCTTATCTAATGCATATTATGAGAGACCATCCGAGATTCTGTTAAGTCAGTCTCAAGTAGAAAGTACAGAAGACGTTATTGGAATTACTGGATGCTATTGTTATTGTAGTGTTAAAAGCAGCTTGTTATATTGGAACTGCTGTCGTTACAGAGGAGAATCAATGTATAATGTCTATATAACAGAGCCATCGTGTACAAAATGTCATGCCTTTAGCATGGACTCAGTAATAACTTGTAATTAGTTTGGTGTATGTTAAAAAAATAAGCTTTTACGGGTACTTTCTTTCTGATAACAGTAATTCAACAGAGAAGCAGGAGTCTGTTCAGTTGGCTGTAAGAACAGCAGAAAATCTGCTGAAGGAACTCAAGCCTCAGACCATTCAGGGTCACATTCAACTGCGCATCATGGAAAACTATTGTCTCATGGCAACCAAACAAAAATCAAGCGTTGAACGAGCACTGAATACATTCACTGAAATAGTAATGGTTGAGGTTAGTAACCCGTCTTACTTCCTTAGGCTTCTCTTTCACACTTACTAGGGTTTCTTAACTAGTCTTGCAGTTTACATTCAGGAATAGTGGCACGTGTTAGTGGTATTTATTTTAAGCTTTTTTTTGTCTGTCACAGAATATTTTGTGGTTTTTTTTAAATGCATGCTGAAATAAAAGCATCTTCTAGAAGTTTTCGATGGATTGCAAGTTTATAACTCAACTAAATGTTAATATTACTGAAATGTAAATAAACTATTTGGTTTGAGTTGCTCAATTTGCTCTCTAGTTCCCATAGCATGTCTGATGATGTAAACCCATATAGAGCCTTTGTTTTCTAAGCAAAAACAATTAAATATAAGCTGCCTTTATGTACTTCATGGCAATTTGCCAGATTTTAGATTCCCGGCAAGGTTATCTATCTGCTTAAAATTCATTCTTGAGATGGAAATCATTATTTTTCATAGCTACTTCTAGTAGCTATAGTATTAGTATAGCTACTAATCCTAACCTTTGGGTTAGGGTACCCTTGTTACCAATACCTCTTAACAAATTTTATTTAAGCACATGTAGACACATTTCTTGGCATTCTGATGCACTAAACTCTTGTTACTACTACACAGTAACCTCCTGCTAAACTTCTTGGCTGAGCTTAGCATACTGCTGCCTATCTTGTGTGTAAGGCAGTTCTGAGAATCACAAACAAGATATCCCTCTCTCTCCAGTACTGACTTCACAGTCCTGCTCAGAATTGATCTAAGGTCCTGTTAATGTTTTTCACATGCTGACAGAATTCTAGCAGGAAGAATGTCCTATTCTGTTTAATCTTCTCTCCAGGGTGACATAAAATATGCAGTTTAAATCTCTTCAGACTTCAGAGGTTACTGATCCATGCTAAGTGTGACTATTGAGGAAGAGGGGGGAGCTCATCATTACATGGAAGAGGGACTTTTAGTCCTTTTAGTAGGGTCATTATTTTTCAACCCACTCTGGCAAGCCACTATTCATAGCACAACCCTACAAAGAGGTGTAGAGGCAGATATGTTATACATGTCTTTTGAATACAGGCAGTTTAGACTTACATTTTTAGGAGTTGTACATGTACTTGTAGGAGTTGGTGTCCCTGTTATTGACATTTGACAGGCACTTCTAAAAGTAGAAAACACCACTTGTAATAGAACTTCGAGTTCAGCTTCTACCTGAAGTAAATACTTGTGTATCAGAAGGATAGCTCTTAATGGTATCAGAATGTTTCTTATTAAGCTGAAATACCTGTGGATGCTCTCAACATTTCCTGAGTCTGAAAAATACTGGTTTGAGTCCAAACTTATATTCAGCCACTTATTTAACGTGGTGTTGATCATGAATAGTTTTACAGAAATAATCATAGCACTAGGTGGAAAATATGTTTGTAAGTTTGAATGTTCTATCTCTATTTCCCGAGATTTAGCTTTCAGTTTCATTTTCAGATACCTGGTGGCAGTCTAACTTTAAAAAGATGCTAAAAGTGAAGTAAAAAAGAGTACCAAGTAGTCACTATGCTTTTTACTGCAGAAGGATCATGTACCAGCACTTTTGGGAATGGCCACAGCCTACATGATCTTGAAACAGACTCCACGAGCCAGAAGTCAGTTGAAGCGGATTTCAAAAATGAGCTGGAATCCCATTGATGCAGAGGAATTTGAAAAGAGTTGGCTTCTCCTTGCAGATATATATATTCAATCTGCAAAATATGATATGGCAGGTGAATTACTAAAACGATGCCTTCGTCATAACAGGGTAAGTGAATGCACATTAGTAACCTTTGATTTTTTTAATTCATCTAAATGTTTTCCTCTGAAAGACGAGTTGAAATGGATTTCTTTTTCCAGTTGCCTGGTATTTCACTTAATAAGAAGCAGATGAAAACAAGCCAGGAAACCAGCAACTTTACAGTGGGGCATAGTAAAGAAATCTGTGAATGTTTCTTAGTAATTTTATTCATATTCTGTAATAACCTACACAAGTTTTAGCCGTGGTGCCACTAGAACCTTAATGTGTTTATAGAATGTCAAAGATGTGTTTTGCTGAATCTCACAAACCTGATGAAGAAAGATGTAGCCATGTAAATTTTGCAGACTTTCTACATTTATTGAGAGATGTTACCTTCATATCTGAAAATATGTTTAAAAGCATCATTTATGTTCATAAGCCCACTACTGTACAGGGTTTTCTTTTGTTTATGTGCTAGCATTAATTCTCTGCTGTGAAGATACTGTCTGGTAGATTGTCTGGGGACAAGCTCTAATGTTTTTATCTCAGGGTTTCTGAGCAGTAAAAGTGCCTGATACTCTGCTTTGACTGTAGGAAGAAGCATGGCTATTAGTTCTTGTGCTTATTTTTCTTTTTGTCTGTTTTTGATGATCAGATTTTTTCATCTATACACTTCACTTTCCTTCACATGAGACACATCCAGTAGGCTAGTCTTCCATAAATGCTATGCTGCAGGTTAAGGACATGTTCATAGTGCACGGATTTCTTTTAGAAAATGTCCTGATATTTCTTAAATCATCAGCCTCCCTGAGAGGTAGACTTTTTTGAACATATACTCTTTTTGTTTCTACATATAAAATTAAGAGAGAGCTACAACAGTTCTTGGTATAATGGTATCATGGACTTTTGAAGGAGTGATTCTTAAAATAGGATGTACTTAGTTTCATTTTGGCAGAAAATGAGCTTGAATTTAGTTAAGAAAAAATTCTACCTGAAGGTCAGTTGCACATTTGTCCAGATGGCCAAGGGAAGTTGCAAAATCCGTAGCACTAGAGCATAAACACGAATCATCTCCCAAAACAAGACATATCTTCAAATAGGTGGTCCGTTGAGCAGATAAAGACTACAAATGACACTCTGCAGCAATTCCAAGGAGCTCTAAAAACATTGCCTACCAAGTAATTTGTTTTCGTCTATAAAGTTTGAGACTTCTGAGGGACTTAGATTAACAAACTCTACTTGATGGGAAGGAGGGTGGCAAATGAGAAGTCTGCAACTCTGGTTCCTTAACAAAAAGCACAATAAAGATAGTGACTCTTCTCGAACTGGAATGCAAAGCAGCTAAGCAGGAATTGTACTATACAAACAGATGTTGAATATTTTAGGTCTTAAAATATCTTGTTAATTCATGAGACAGCATTTTGCGTGGTATTCTCCAGTTTGGAAGATTTGATTAGATTGAAGAAACATGTGATGAACTAGTTTTTAGAATTGCTTTTAGCAGTCTGAATTGAGTGATGTGGATATATATACACGTGCAGTCTAAGTAAGTATATTGAGTGAAAACTTCGTAAAAGCCTAGTATCTTTTAATACAGGTTTATTTTGAATTTAAAAGACTTAGCTTTGGTTAGTGACATCCCAATGAGCAGACTGTTTCAATGAAATTAGGGTATCTTACTGATTACTTTTCTTGTTTTTTTTTTAAATTTCTGTTTTGCTCATCACAAATGTGAGGGGGAGTATATTTTTATCCTTATCTTCCAAGCATTCCCATACTACTAATTCCAGTATGCTGTGATTTGAAAGCTTTTCATCACTAGATTTTCCAAGCCTAACTGGAAATAGTGAACTTTAAGATGGAATGTAATTTGTATATCAGCATTTTTTTTCTCTGCCTAAGTAAAAAAGGTGCATATTTTCATAAAAGCTTCATTTTTCTCTTGAAAATATTTGACCTATTGGCATCATGATAATATAAACTATGCACAGTAAGGGCATTCAGTAATTAGAATTTGGCTTATTTTTGTAAATTTTTTTCTTCTTTATGTATTAAATACAAGATTTCTGTATGAATTACTGTGAGTTTCATGCTAACTTTTATTATGCAGTTAAATTGATTTGTATGTATGTGTAACATAAGCAAGGCTAGTGTTTTCATGTACTCCATAATAGTTTTTGGAAACTGTTTTTTTCAGATGCTTGTAGCTTTTCACTTGGAGTTATACAAAATGAAGTATTTAGTGGGTGGTGTTGTCTTTAGGATATTTGTGTCTGTCTTTAGCTTTGTGTAAAATTATTATGTAAAAACAATTTCCAAAAATATGACTGTGAAAATACTTTATTAAGAAAGAGTGGAACAAGCAATATTTATGAGAGATATAACACTTTCTGGCTGGAGTCGAAATGTGGCTGTTGTAGGGTTATTGTTAACAGAGAGAGTTAACAATCTACAGGGTTCCTGAAGGCCCTAAACGAAGGAGTAGTTGCAGTGTCCTCTGTGATATACTCTGTACTTGACTCAGTGTAACACAGGAAGCTGCTGTGCAGAACTCCATATAACTTATTTCTATTACAGATGTTTTAAATCAAGACTATCTCATCATCAAAGTAAGTACAAGTATCACTTGTGCTTTCCAGTTGTATTGATTTGAAGTATTTAAGCAATTAAGCTCTCAGCATTATTACATATAAGCTTACATAAATATTCATTCAAAATTTTATTTATATTTTGCAGTCATGCTGCAAGGCTTACGAATACATGGGATACATAATGGAAAAGGAACAAGCATATAAGGATGCAGCAATAAATTATGAGATGGCCTGGAAATATGGAAACCAAGCAAATCCAACAATAGGTATGTATACATAACTTATACACATGATTTCAGCTACTATAGTTGGAATGAAGCAGCTACTACCCTTTACTGGAAAGACTGTTTTTACTTAGAGGTAATGTATCACTGGTTTTCCTCACATAAAAACCTCAGATGTTTAAAAGTGTGCCTAACAGTCACTTGGAAAGCCTCCATCACAAGAGGTAGCAGCTTTGTGATACTTTAGAAGTTTCTACGTACTATTTTAGTACAAGATTCGATCTGAAACAGTTTAAGTTTGCACTTTGTGAGCAGATTCCTCTGTAAGTACAGTATTAATTTTTATAGTAATGCAGTATGTACTGTCTATAGTACATACTTTATAATGGTTATAGTTTATAAAGTTTATAATATCCAATATATATCTGATTGTGACAGATCATTGATTGAATTATTGCATTTTGATAATCAAAACAACTATCTGTTTATATGGATATGGCTTTATATATGTAAGGAATTTAAAAATGAACTATTTAAATGTCTTTAAATATATCTGGTTTAAGAAAGATGGTTGACTGAAAATGTGGCATACTATTAAAGTTCCAATTTGGATGGTTAATTGAAGTCTACACTAAATATTTTTAGACTAATGTTGGAAATCCTTTGTGGAACAGATCCATAGGATAAAATGTCCTTTCTTACTAAACACCTAGAGTCTATCTGTAGGTCCTGAGGTGGTGGTTTACACAAATTCTGTTCCAAGTTTTGGTCTATGCTTATGGGTCCTCAAGAATACATACTACTTCTGGTCTTTAATCTGTGGTATTTTCTGTGCCCTAGGTTTTTTGTTTTTTTTTTTAGTGTTAGGGTGAGAGAGCTTTTGGTGTCACTGGAAAACCAGTGGTTTTTTTAATAAAATTGTAACTGTTGTATGAGCTGCCATACATTCTGTTCCTTTAAATCCTGGATTCTGCAATACTTTGGTTCATGAATTTATCTAATATGATCTGTAGATTTTTCTTAATTGTATTTTCTTAATGGAACCAAATGTTTTATGGTTTAGCACCTGCTTTTATAACACAGTAAAAGATATAAAAATGCACATTCACGGATGGATTGCCAAATATGCATTACCCTATGTACTGTGAGTAAAAAAATTAGGAGTGTCAAAGCAGAAGGAAGACTTGGATGTCAAAACAGAAATAAAAATGACTGATAGAAATCAGACTTAAGTTATATGAGAAAATCTCTAGATACCAGAGTATGAATATGCAGTAATTTTACTAGTTGTTCCTGTCCCTGTAGATGGACCTATGAATGTCTTGGCTAAGAGATTACAGTTGTTGATCAAATGAAACATATTAGAAAGAAGAAGTTATAATAGTAAAAAGGTTTCTTGAATTTATAGTGAACACAGATCATGACTTTTCTTTTGCTATTTTGAAGTCCTCTAGAGGGTAGGAATTGAACAAATTACAGAATCATTTGGTGTCTAGACAGGAGAATGCCTCAGTGAAATTAAACTGTGGAACAGTCATGCATACAAAATATGAGAGTATGATATTGAAGGTACTATGTGCACATTGTTTTTCTAGTTTTGCATACAGAATTGTGAGGATTGACAAGGATTAAAACTAAAATGATTAAAGCAGCACAAACTGCATCTGGCAAGTAAAATTCTATAAACTGGTATCAGATTCCTCGTACTCATTTGCTAGTGAGGATAAATTCATAAATAAAAGATTTAAAATTTCAAATTTTGGAAATTGCATGCTTATAATTTATTTTTTTTTCACCACCTCAGTCCTGAACTCTGTCCAGGCTGATAGACTTTGGCTATACCTTTTATGTTGAAAGCATAAGCCTGACGTGTTGCTATGCAACTCAGCTATTCCATGTGACTTTTCCTGATCAGTGGTTTGCTGACAGAACAGAATAGAATTTTAATTCCCTAGTTTGTTATTGCTCTCCTGATTATTTTTTGATTCTTTCTTCCTTTGATAATGTAATTTCCTTTACAAAGGGGCAGTGTACTCTAGGTCGCAGTGGGAAACGCTGTGGGGTACCACAGTAATTGAAAGAGGACAACCATTCTGTAGCTCTGTGGTAACACATGCTCTCCAGAATAATGTCTCCTTTTGATTCAGACATAGCTATGACTTGTGTAAAGGACTTTTATTTACTACTTGAAGTGACTTTGAGTAGAGATTTTGATCTCTACAGGCTTAGATGAGAGAGTATTACAAACTTACTGAATTTAGAAAAAATGTGGTGACCAAAATGAATTTGAATATATTTTCATTATTCAGTACAGAAATTAAAATTGTTGCCTTTTTTCCCCTTCTATTTACAGGATACAAGCTTGCTTTCAATTACCTGAAAGGAAAGAGATATGTTGATGCAATCGACGTTTGTCATAAGGTAGAATTCAAATATGTACTTAATATATGTATACTGTAGCAACATTTCTGTGCATAATAATCCTTTATTTTGTTGAGTTCAAATTTCTGAAATACATGGCTTAATGTCAGAAAAATTCCCTATATAATAAGTTTGATTAAATCAAATAGCCTCTACATAATCTGTTTTAACCTAAGCTCCTTCCTGGCCAGCAGAAAAACAAGAGATAAAGTGGCAGGCTATCATATGTGAAAGCCAAAAAAAAAAAGTTTCTTTTGGCCCTGTGGTTGCAGCTTAGTAAATCCATACAGAAGTATAACTGAGGAGGTTATTTAAATGTCCATACCAGAAGACCTTGCTAGAAAGTAACTTCCAGTATTCATAGAATCATAGAATGGGTTGGGGTGGAAGGGACATGAAAGATCATCTTGTTCCAACCCCCCTCCCATGGGCAGGGACACACTCAGTAGATGAGGTTGCTCAAAGCCCCATCCAGCCTGGCCTTAAACACTGCCAGGGATGGAGCATCTACCATCTCTGGGCAACCTGTTCCAGTGTTTTACCACCCTCACAGTAAAGAATTTCTTCCTAATATCTAATCTTAAAATCTATCCTCTTTCATTTTAAAATCCTCATCCTATCGCTGGACTCCTTAATATGAGTCTCTTCCCATCTTTCTGTAGGCCCCTTTTAGGTACTGGAAGGCCACTCTAAGGACTCCCCAGTGCCTCCTGTTCAGGCTGAATAACCCCAGCTCTCTCATCTTACTCTCATAGGAGAGGTGCTCCAGCCCTCTGATCATCTTTGTGGCCTTCTCTGGACTCACTCCAACATTCTCAACTGTCATTCTTATGTTGGGGATTCCAGAGGTGGATGCAGTGCTCCAGATGGGGTCTTGGGAGAGCAGGGTAGAGGGGCAAAACTCATCTCCCCCAACCTGCTGGCCACTTCTCTCTTGATGGAGCCCAGGATACACTAGGCTTTCTGGGCTGTGAGTGCACATTGCCAGTTCATATTGAGCTTCTCATCTTCTAGCACCTTCAAGCCCTTCAGTTCAGGGCTGCTCTCAATCTGTTCTCTGCTCAGCCTGTATTTGTGCTTGGGATTGCATTATCTTTGTGTAGTCCAAGCATAAACAGCACAGATGCAGAATAAGAAGGGCTACTATTACAGAAACAGGTGTGAGCATTATGAAATAATAATTATTAGTATTAATAATGAATTGTATTTGCTCTTTTGAGGGGGAAATAAAGATAACTAAAAATGAAAAATTGAATGGAAGGATAAAAGAGAAGAGGGAATTAAATGGCAAGAAGAGGCAGTGAGTAGAGTAAGAAAGAAGGAATGAAAGTGTAAGAGCAGTTTATCATTGCAGAGAAAGTACACTTAAGACTTTATGCAATGTCTCCAGAGGTCACTGTCAGGAATACATGCATTTCAAGCCACCCACAGGCTTTAGCCCTTGACCCCAGTGTCTTTTGCGCCAAGGTGACAGAGCAGCTTGAAAGGGAAGCAAGACATCTTTGATAAAGCTGTTCTTGACCTCCATACATGGTAGTTTCTGGCCACAGATAAATTTTTATGCATTCTTAAAACAAACTTGTCATGTTATTTTGGTTTCAGAATGTGTAAACTTGGTGTTGAGGGGTATAACCAGAGTATTCTCTCTTTTTAGAGACAGAACTTTTGGGTTGTTTTGTCTTTTGACAGGTCCTTGGAGCACATCCAAACTATCCAAAGATCAGAAAGGAAATACTTGACAAGGCCCGCGCATCACTAAGAGCGTGAATTTTGTGTGGCTCATAGACTTGTTTGATTAATCTGACTTCAGAAACTGTGGATGAAATACTGCAGTGACAGAGACCATATCAGCACAAAACTGTGAATATGATAACTTCATTATACTAGAGATCTGTATTATTTTCCAGACAAATCTGCAGCCCTAAAATAAATTGTATTTATTCTTATTCAGAAGAGAACACAGCTTACATGCATGCTATATAGTGTTACCAACATTGCAAACCAATGTTTTAAAGCATTAGGTCGCTATTTTGTTTTGTCCATTTGACATAGCACCCAAAACAACAGCCTACCCTATCTAGTGCAGGTACATTGTTAAGATGCTGGATTTCAGTTCATGTAAACAGTTTGTTCATAATTACAGTGTAATCTTTATTATTACGTGTATATTTCTAAAGTATGTCTTTTTGTTTTACATTTTTATAAGCACATTTTATTTTTTAATCTTGAAAAACCAGATATATACATTGTTCCAATGAAACTTGCATCTTTAATGAAAATTTAATATTTAAAATTAAGACCTTATGTAAATATTCAGCAAAGACTTTTTTATAGATCATGCTATAAGCCACGTGTCAGATTTCCATGAAGAAAAATGTTTGATATTTTTAATTTGAAGTGTTTAGTCTTTCAACATTGCGTGTGTAGACAGTAGAGTTTTATATGCAGAAGCTGACATTCATTTTGTTTAATCCATATAAAATAACTTTCTGGTGAAATTGTTTTGATTACAGGGGATTATGGTCTTGTCTCTCATACAGAGTATACCTTTGGATCTTTAAGGGAACAATGGCTTGTCAGAAATGAATGAGAGAAAGGAGGAGGATCAGGTTTTTTTTCAGTGATGCAGAAATTTTGAGAAAAATGCCTTACAAAAAACATTGTTACACTGCTGGATCTGGTTTTCAAACAGCACTTGGTGTTGTATATATTTGACTACAAAAGTAATGTTTTTCCATGAAAAGGGAATTCTTAATACTAGTGATTAAGTTCCTTAAAATAACCAATTTTCATTTCTCCCTCAGGTAACTTTATCTTTTTGTGCTGGCACTGTTCAAGTCATTTCATTTGATTTTTGGGTTTCTTTTTTATTGCAATTGAATGCTAAGGATACAAAAGGAAGCCTGCTTACAATCCTATCTAATCTTGCTTATCACTAACTGGGTGCTGTGTCTTGGTAATAACTTTATAGCCTTATTTCCTAGATTGGCATCCATCACTTACGCAGTGATGCTACCTACTGGTGGCTTCCAGGCTCTGCATTCCAGTAACCTTTGAGCTGCTGGTCAGCTGAACTAAAATGAGTGGAGATGACTCAGATCTATAACTCTTCTACAAGATTTGTGTGAATATTAGAATTGAGAAAAGACCCAAATAAACAGCCTGTCCTTCTCTACGGAACCTTGAAACTTACGCTGCAGCCTTATCCCTTCTGTTTGAGCACTGGCAGTCGGTGTGTATGTACAGAACTACCAGACACACTACAGGAGCCCTGGTTTTTGCCTGCAAGTTGTGCAGCGTGGTGGAGCTATGAGGAAGATGATCTAAGAGATTGGTGAAAAGATGGTATGGGAATGGAATGGAAGGATCTGGAAAATGCTGAGGCTGGGGAAAACTATAAGGGCAGTCAGCAGACTATGAACTCTTAAACTATGCTGCTTTGGTTTTATTCCCACTGCTAAAAGAATAAGTACATAGGCTTTCTCAAGGCAGCTTCCAGTAAAACAGCATTTCTTTGTACATAACCCTACTTGTAGTGTTTTTTCTTCCTCAATAGCAGTGGAATAACATTTAGCTGAAGTTTAGACTAAAAATAGTTGGGTTTACATCAATACATGAATGATGCTTTACAAAAAGGCAAGACTAATCTACGTCTACTTTATTTTTATCATGAGCATAAGATGGACATTACCCTTTCATAAGATGGGTAACAGATTAGGTCATGACAATGATAAGATACAAAAATCAGTTGAAAGATAAAATTGAGATATTGAGCTTTTTGTGATTAACTTTTGGTGAAGAGCTTTATTTGTATACGATGCAAGTAAAAGATTTTTTAATTCCTTATTAGCCACCTTGAGCATATCTACCCGTTAGTAGATGAGGTCTTTAAAATAAGAATATAAATGAGGTACATCTTTGGATTTAAAAAAAAAAGTGTCTATAAATTGTTCTAGTGTCTAAAAATAGAAAATTTTACTTCAATATAATATTCCCAGAAGAATTAAATAGCCTTTTTGTTTGCCTTTGGATTTATGTAATCTAATTTGTAGTTTTTCTCTCCTTACTAAATCTTTGTTTACTTTCTCAGTAGAAGCAATGGCTTCTTTTCATTTCTTAATTCCAACTAATTGAGAGTCTTAATTTCAGCTTTCCTTCAGCTTTTACAATTTCTTATTTCAAAAATGTATATCCTGGTAGTTTGTTTTGTATGGTTGGTTTTTTTTTTAGGCCCTTCCTTAATAAATGGGTTTGAATGGAAGACTCCTTGGATGGAGGGGAGTCAGTAATGCTAATTTCAAAGAGCTGCAGTCTTTAGTGTGGTGTTGCTTAGCAACCCATCTTCCCGTTTTGCCTGTGGTGAATAAAAGAGGAGAGTGAAGCTGTGGTTTCTATTGATTCATTCACTGAAACTGGGAATCTAAGCATCTTGTAGCTATAGCAACATAAGCCATAGGTGTCTCGTTCTCTCCTCTCTTGCCCCCCTTTCCCCTAGAGGTACATATTTTCTGGACTATAGGTAAACATTTTTGGTAACAGTGTACTAAATACTTTTATTTAAATTCCCTACTGCTCTTTTTCAGATTTGTCAATACTAGAAAGATGGTCTAGAAAGTATCATTAAGTAAAATGATTGGTACAATTACTTAAAGTAACTAACCTAGCAAGGCTCTTATAGAAAAATAGACTAGAAATAATTTTCCATTTTTTTCCCTGTTTTTGGACTGGGTTTGACTATTGTGGGTCACTTCTCAAATGTGACCAGAGCCATTTTTTAGAAAGGCTCATAAATCGGGCAACTCTGGTTTAGTAACTTAAACCTTAATCTTGTTGATAAGGAGTAGCTTTAGAAACATAATAGTTTAAACAGAGTTTATAGTGTTGAACTTGTTGAAAACTTTCTGAATTAATTGTTTTTGAAAGTGGTCCAGGAGACGTTTCAGAGAAGTCTCGGTAGCGGGGGTGGATTCTGTCTCCTCAGAAGTGGATCATAATGTGTTCCCTATACAATGTTGAATAGAAAAAAAAAATAAGAAAAGTAAGGAAAAATTGCACTAGCAATTACTTTTCCATCAGTGACTATGCCACTTTCTAAAGTAAGATCCCTGTTTTGTCAGTTTAGGTTCCTTCCTGATTTTGATTCCTGGCTTCTTCGCTCTGGTTTTACCTCTTCATCTTGCAGTGAAATCAGAAATTTATTTTTTTTTGAAACATCAACATGCTAGAAAATGGTTAGAACTGAACAGTTACTGCAAAAATCAGTGTACTGTGAAGACCTGGTTTGGTAATTAAGTGACATGGTGCTTACTGAAAGACGAGCTAAATGAACGGTCTAAAGGGTTGTTCTTTTGTTTTAAAGGAGACTGTGCCTGTTAATGCAGGCTTTATTCTAGAAAAAGAGCAGCTCTTTAAGTGTTCACACTAGAAATTTGCCTTAATTGATATTTGAGCTACTGAAAGTTGAATGTTGGCTACGCATCTTGGCTGCAGTTCCTGCTTCATCTTTCAAAGGCTAAAAATACCAGAACATACTGATTGTGATTAATTCTGGTCTAACCTTTCATTAAGTATTCTAGGGGAAGGTGAATTAAGCCATAAAATAGTGGTATCAACATTTTTGTCACGGCTGTAGACTCAGGATAACTGTTGCTAACTCCCCAAAGGTTTGCTGAGTGAACTCAGCTACCTCTAGCTCAGCACGCTCAGAGAAATGGTGCTGCTTTTATTTGAAAGTAGGAAGAAAGGGAAGAAACTTCCCTGTTAAGTGAAGGTAGGAGCAAACTTTACGTGATTATTCCTTTTTTTTTCCTCCTCCCAATTAAACAATGCTTTTATAGGAAAGTGATTCTGTGTCTCGTGGTGAAGGAGGGGAGCCCGGTGTCATCTCCTCGCCCCGACTCTGGTCTCACCTCCAGCCACGTCTTTACCCGGCATGACACTTAGGTGATTGGAGGAGGGGGTAAAAAAACAACCCCAACTCCAACCCCCGCACCCCGCGGTGATGCTCGAACCGCGCTCTGCCCGGCCGTGCCCCGCTGCGGCGCGCATGACGCAATTGTCTAAAAATTACACGTTCCTTGGGGCAGGGGAGGCGAGGGGGGGGATGAGTAAAGCGTTCCGCTCCCGGGGACGGCGTGGATTGAGTCCCTCCAGCAGCAGCCGCCCCTAGGCCCAGTCCCGCGGCCGAGGCCGGGATCTCCTCGGTCCGCCCCACCCCGCCCCAGCCGCCGGGGCTCGCGCGCCGCCCCCGCAGCCCGCCGCCGCCTCGCGCACCTGGGCGCCAGGTGAGGGCGGGGCCGCACGCAGGCGCAGGGCCCTCTCCCTCCCCCCCCCCCCCCCCCCCCCCCCCCCCCCCCATCCCCGGCCCGCGCGCACCTGGCGGCCGCTGAGCGGAAGCCGCAGAGGAGCCCGCCCGGCTTCAGCCTCCTGGCGCCGTGGGCGGCCTCCCGGCCGGGGCGGGAGCAGTGCCGGGTTCTCCCTGTGCCTGCTGCCGGTCGTGCGGGCAGCGCCATCGCCTTCTAACCGCCAGACGAGGTGAGTGGGGGAACCGCCGGGCGGGTGGGGACCCCCTCACCCCGCGCGGCTCCGCTCCTCCTTGGTGAGGGGCCGCGGCGGGGCAGCGCCCGGTGCCGCTTCTCCTCCGTTCGCCACTGATCGTCCGGGTGAGCCCGGAGCGGAGCACAACCGGCAGGACGGAGTCCTGCACGAGGGAAAGGTCGTGGGGCCGATGTGGAACTGGAGCCTGCCCGGGGACCCCCCTCAGAGACGCCTCCCTCAGAGACCCCCTCAGGCAGCCCCTCGCACGCGCTGCGTCCCCTTCAAATCCCACCAAGGCAGCAGCCCCGCGGGGGCCTTGCAGGGGGCCGGGGACAGCCCAGCCTTGCGCGCCCCACTCGGGGCGAGGAGGTCCGGTTTGCGGAGAAGGGAGCTGCCGCTGCTGCCTGGCAGCTGGGCAAACGGGTCCCCGGGAAGTGCTGGCCACCAGCCGGATGCACTGTCCAAACCAAAAGTATTGGCTGAGGGGGTGTCTCTTGCCACGTCCTTACCCCGCCCCTGCATTTGTCCGCGGTACCGCACCGATTTGGTAACAGCGGGGTGGTGGGTTCGTTGTGTAAGCGGCTACCTTCCTCGGGTATATTTCACCATCTGTGAAGTGGTGCTTTTAAGTTACTAGATCGTCTCAGTTTGTTAGTCTTACTTCTAGACAGCAGGTGACAGTACTTAGGAATATTTTATTGGCCCTGGAGAACTGACAGGAAAAGTTAATTATAACATAGATAACCTTAGTGTCATGGATTTGGTTTTTTTAACTTTGTGTCAAATATGCTTGTACAAAGAAGTATTAATAAAAGTTTTTATTGGTTAAATGAAAAATAACTTCCTGGAGATATGAATCTCAGTAGTGTTTTACGTGTTGGTCTTCTGTTAAAAACCAGCATCTTTTGTTTAAAAAATTGTAAATGATATTGATCTATCTAGTCTTGACTAAAGCTAGTGTCATGCTGCTGAGCCGAGCAACAGAGCTCAAGACTGAGACAACAGCCAGCTTAAGGCTTTTGCTTTCTTTTTTTAGCTAGGTTTGCTCAGTGGCCCAGTCAATTTGGCATCTTCTACTATGGTCTCAAGGCTTCTCAATAACATAGCAAAGTAAAAATTAACTTAGTTACAGAGAGCCCAAATTACTATTTTTGTGCCACTGTGGGAAGGAGCAGAAGAGTGGTTTTCCTCATACTACTATTGCCGTTTAACTTTGTGCCTTTTTTTTGGCTGGAGTAATACTGCCAGCAGCCTGGATATCTTGACTTCTGTCAAAATAGGAACAAGATATAATTGCCCTCTCCGTGACATCTCCCCAAAGCCTGTGGTTCTAGGTGACAGTCTGCATTGCTTTCAGACAATCCTTTTTGCTTTGCATAAATTTCTTGCCTGGCCTGCCCTGAGAGCTGATATCTAGTGCAGGGCTTCCCCATTCTTTGGAATCAATGTAGAGAATTGTGTTCATAATATGAATTGCTGATTAGGTGCTTGCCAGCACCTGATGCGTTTCTCTTCTTTATCTGCTCATTTATGTGCTTATCCTCTAGAAGATTTTAAAGCATCTCAGGTTTCTAGACAACCAAGTGTTAGATTTTGTCCACTTGTGTAAAGCACTGTTTTAGTCACTTGCTGTCTTACTATTGCCTGATTTCTCCTAAGATTTGCTGGTACTACATGCCATTGCTTACAGAGAAATCGTGTCGCAAAACTACTGACAGTAACTTAGTAATTAAACTCTATGATCAAGTGACTTTGTTGTTAGGTGAGATTATTCAGCAGTGAAATGTAGCTGGAAATCAGGTGGGAGAGGGGGAAAGCAAAGACAGAAGTCTTTTGGAGATCCTGATAAAGTGTGGTTTATCAGTCACTGATCCAATAAAACTCAGTGAGTTGCAAAGAAATGCATGAGGAGGTATGCTTTGCTTTATGCTCGTCATTTAAACAACATAAAATTTTAAGGCCAATTAGAGTGTAAAATTGTGATTGTAAACCCTGCACTTAATACTCAGATGCTTTTGTTATCTTAGAAGTATTGCTGCAATCAGGAAAACAAAACAAAAATTCCCTTGGTTTTAGTCCAGAGATTATTTTTTGGCACTTAAGTGAAAATCAGACACTAATCCTGATAAGTTAAAATAGCACTTTGCAGCTGCTATGGTGCTTCCTTGTCATCATGGCATTTTTAGGGACAGTCTAAAATGATTTTAACAGAGGCCCAAACCAATCTGGCCAAGGAAAAAGGAAGCTGCAGAGTTGAGTGAAATTTAAATTTAAGTTGACTTCAGTGCACGTTTATAGTTCCAAGACTGTAAAAATAAGGCATAAACATTGTTTATATTATATGGTTACTGTATACTTTTAATATTGTATCTATGTCACAGGGTACTGTCTATCTCTGTCTATCACGTACAATGCTTTGCTGTAGGAAAATAGTAGCAGTGTACATATTGAAAGAGATATTGAAAACACTTCTATTAGAATACACAGAAGGGGGGTGGATTTTTTTGTTATTTATTTTTTTAGTCTCAAAGAAACTACTGAAGAAAATATTTTGAAAGTTGTGTTCTATCCAAGTGTTCTGGGCTGATGACGGTCTGAAATTTTTCAGCCTGTTATTTTATCATCCGGTTATAGATTTTGGTTTTTCTGTAATACTCACTGGAGCAGATTACATCAAGTCTTTGCTAGAGTAATCTATGCCCTTGATGTTTCTAAAACTAAGATTCAGGAACTGAATACATTCAGTATTCCTCTTAAAGCTTAATTTTTTGAGGAGTAGAACCACATTTCCACTGGCTTGAGCTTCAAAGAATGTACCCAGAGGAACAGTATCTGGAGTTTGTGAATTTCTATTTCTTTTAAGTATGTGTGTCCTCTATCTAGGAGTGTGTTCAGTAGGAATTCTTAGTGGAACAGATAGGCAAGTGTCTTTTGTTGCAAATGTAGAGGTAGAAACTGACCAGCTGATCCCGTTTCTCCTTTTCGCGTGAAGCCTTAATCTTTAACTTCTGTGTATTTCATTTTATAAATTGTTCCTTTTTTAAAGCCAAGTGCTAACATTCTTGAAAACAGTAACAACAAAAAAAACAACAAAAAACCCCTGTGCTACCAAACAGTAGCGTAGTTTGGTAAACTTAAGCAACTGTTTTCATTCTGCCCAGGTTCTTTAGTGCTTTTGAATATTCTTGATTGTGTGGAAAGCCTTTGTATTACATATTCAGCTAAATCAAGCTGGACATTTCTTGTCTGTCACAAGAGGTGGCAATGAAAGTAGATGTTCTTCTGGGGTGTGCTTCTAAGAAGTGGAAATGGTTTTGTGCAATTACCCATTTTATTTTTCTGGTAGAAAAATCTCCATTTCCATGGTGGTAGAAGACTAGAATATCATTTACTGAAATGATTATTTCAGTAGCTAGTGTTTTAGTAACATCTACATTGGTATTCATGCAAAGGAAAAAAAAAAAGACCTGTCTAGAATTTTAGATTCAGAAATAGCAGTGGTGAAATTAACTTCTTACAGTTAATGTATCCCAATTTGGCAGACTTTCTAACATTATAAGAACAATTGATTGTGACTGTCAGGTCTTTTTTTCATAAAGAATGTGTTAAGTGTATTTATACACACACCTACTTTCTGATTAAGGTAACATTAAGGTCTTGTTGAAGGGGCTGAATACTTAGATAATAAGAAAAAAATAGACAGGCTTTTTAATGAGACTGTGATTCTGGAGTTATAGAAGAAATTAGATTAAGGGTCAAGTTAAGTTTTGTAGTAAAATTGTTATGATTAGAATAATTTTTAAGGTTATATCTTCCTATTTTTCTCATTTTAATTCTTTTTAAAGTATTTTTTATTTAGTTGGGTTTTTTTATGTTCTAGAAACAACATTCTCAGGAAACATTAGAACCATAATTATCATTCAAATAAAAGAAAAGTAAATTTTAAAAGTTTTATTGGAAAAACTGGGGTCAAGTATAGCATTCATGCTCACCTCAAGAAATTTCTCCTACTGGCATGGTCTGAAAGAATTTCTGCTGATTTGTGTTATCTTGACATTTTAATGTTGTTTGGTTTGTTTGGTTGGTTTTTTTTAAATGGTTATCTACGGTGTTGCTCAGAGCAAGCTAACAAAAACGCAGAGTTGTCTACATCTTGGCTACTGCAGTGAGGCTTTCTTGTAAGCCAGAGTTTTTGCAGACAGTCTGACATCAGAGTTAGTGGGTGGCATAATGTAACATAGACTGTGTATTGAATTCACACGCTGCCCAAGTTATGTGGTTTGAAGTAATGTGGCAGCTGCCTTTTGGCACTTCTTAGAAGACTTTTGTAGTACATATTAGTTTTCTGGTTATTTTCTTCTTAAAACCGAAACATATCCTAAAATCCAACTTCTAATGTTTAGGGCTAATTATTTCAAAGTGCTGCAAGAATCCAGACTACTATTAGTGAAAATAACACTAATGAATAGAAGATTAAACACTTAACTAAACATTCACCTCAGGGTGTTTAATCATGCCACATATTTCTTGAGCATGTCCTGGAGGATGGAACAGTAGTTTGGTCAGTGCTTACTGACATTGCTATGCCATAAAAATGTGAGGCATTTGTGGGGAATAAAGATTGCATTTCTGACTACAAAATTATCCTGCTAAAAACCCTAAGGAAGATACAGCTTTCTTGACAAAAGTTCTTTGTACAGTGTAATCTGTGTTCTAGAAACTGCTACTATTTTGTATGACAGAGAACTCTTCTCTTATTGTAAGCAATAGCCCTATAAGGTATTTTGTCAATAAAACTACACTCAGCATTTGTCTACATCGAAGAGTTTGCTGTATGTTTGTGGTAAATGAGCCCGTGTTCGTCCACTTCATTTCTGCTGCACATGCTATCCCAAGGCTATCAGTTGGTCCTTTCTTTTAAAAAAGAAACTTTACTTGCATATGTTTCTGTGTGCAGCATGCTGCCATGTATGCTACTGGAGTGTATTAGCCCATGTTGAAAGGGTTAAGTTGTGTTGTTCTGCTTGTGTCACCTGCTTAACTCAGGTGAGCTGCCTTTTCCTTTCTGGGGTCAGACACCTTTCACCTGCTGTGTGTTACAGCACAGACAGACACACACCTGCTGTGTGTTACAGCACAGACAGACACACAGCTGCTGTGTGTTACAGCAGCATACCTAGTTCAACCTGAGCACCCAAGACAGATGTATCTAATACAAGGAAATAACATTGTTAAAGAGAAGTCAAAACGTATGCATATAGAAATTAATTAAGTTACATAGGAAACCAAATGCTAAATGAATGGTTCAGTGTTCTTGTTTGCTTATTAGGTTTGCTTATTATAGTCTTTAATGATTTGTTTATCTGAAGACAGATGTATGGCAAACACGGGTAGTGCAAGAAATGTTCTGGATGGATTTGTTATTTTGGTTATTCTGATTTACAGATATCTTGAATGTGGCGTTGATCATGAGTATTCTCATGAGAAAACATTTTTATATGCTTAGTTTGTGCAGTAACTTAATTTTAATTTTTAGTAAAAAGTTTGTAAGTACTTTTGATGTTTTGTGAAGAACAGGTTAGTGTATCAGCCAACAATCAAAGCCAACAGCAGGAAAAGTCTGAAGTATGTGCTAAAAATCTATGGAAGAAATATTTGGCATTTTCTCGTCTATTTCTTTTTGTTTGTTTTGTTGTTGGAGATAATGAAGGCAAAGTTCATGCAGTACACATGAAACTAGAATAAAAAGTTTATGCTGTAGTAAGCTTAGGATAGGTAAATATTGCTCTGTTAACTGAAATGCTGAAGATGGACAATGGAAATATGATGACTGGAAGTTTAACTCTGTAAAGTAATTGTTACATCAGTTAAAAGATTTCTCTGGTGCTAAGGCAGATAACAGATACGTAGCCATACCATGTAATTTTTCTACCCTTTTTGAGTAGTCTCATTCTAGCTCATAAAAAGAGACAGTTGTAAATACTTTATACTGATTAAGTTCTCAAATTTAAGCATGATTTCAGTGTAAAACAGTCAATGTTGCTATGTAGAATTAACTTTAACCTCTCTTGTCATGACCTATCTTATATCATTGTCTTTATTAACCTTTCTCTTGTCATAGACACATTTAAATCTCTGTACCAAGAGGAAGAGGCCTAAAGGAAGTTGGAGAACATTGTTGCTTGTTTAGTGTTAGAAATGTGAGGACAGCAATGTTTGGAAACAAATCAACCAGGGCTAATGATCCCATCTCCAGGTGTTTGCCTGATTGACTATGCCTAATGACTGCTTGTGAGATAAAGAAGTTGCCAGACTTCTCTTACAGTATTAAGTACCTCAAAAAAAATATTTTTCTTTCTTCTATTTGAGGAAAATTTATTTATATTGCTTATTGATTCCTAAGCTTTAAGATTTACTAATATCATGTGTGCTTGTGCATGCTGCATTGAGAAATAGTAATGTGATTTTCTTTTTTACGGTGTTACGAAAACATTGTGGTTAACAGGTTGAAGAGGCTGTAGACTCAGGTAGAGCCCTGCAGATTTAGCAACAGTAGATTTATAGGTTACAGTCGTCTTGCGGGGTGCTGATCAGTACATATGCTTAGTGTTTTACATAGTGTTTTGCATTTACATGGCAAGGTTGGGAGGCAGAGATGGCTACAGGGGTGGGTTCTGTGAGAAGAGGCCAGGGTCTGCCCCTGTGCCGGACACAGCTGGTTCCAGTCAGCTCTAAAACAGGCCCACTGCTGGCCAAAGCTGTGCCACCCAGTGTAGCAGGTGGTGCTTCTCTGATAACATATGTATGAATGGGTAAAAAATGCTGCACAGCAGCTGCGAGAGAGAGGAGTGAGAAAAATGTGAAACAACCCTGCAGGCATCAAGGCCAAGGAAGAATGAGAAGTCCAGCAGAGCAGGTATTCCCCTATAGCCTGTGGAGAAGGCAATAGCGAAGCAGATTATCCCACTGCAGCCCATGGAGAATACCACAGTGAAGAAGGTGTTTCTCTGCAGGACACTGGAGCAGATAGCCACGCTGCAGCTCGTGCAGGGCTCCGTGCCAGAGCAGGTGAATACGCCCTGAAGGAAGCTCAAGCACATGGAGAGACTGTGCAGGAGCAAGAACCTGGCAGAAACTGTGACCTGTGGGTGACCCACGCTGGAACAGTTTTTGCTGAAGTACTGTACTCTGCGGAGAAGACCCGTGTTGGAGCAGGGCATAAGTGTGAAAACGATGGAGCGGCAGAGATTGTGTTACAAGCTGACCACAACCCTCATTCTCTGTCCCCTCTATATCACTGGGGAGAAAGGAAGTAGAAGAGTTGGAAATGAAGGAGTGAAGTTGAGTTTTGTCTTTGCTTCTCACCATCCTACTCTATTTTTTTAATTGACAATAAATTAAATTCATCATCCTCGAGTCTGTTTTTTCCTGCTACAGTAATCAGTAAGGGATCACCCTGTCCTTATCTTGACCTATGTGCTTCTCCATCTTATTTTCTCCCGGCTGTGATGAGGAGGAGGAGGAGGAGGAGGAGGAGGAATGAGAGTGGCTGGGTGAGAGTCTGGCAGCCAGCCAAGATCAACCCACCAGACACTGTGAGAAAACAAGGCGTTTTTTACGCTGGCAGTTTGGTAAACTGGTTGCAATCCTTTCACTGGGAAAGAAAGTTTTATTCTTAGTCTTGCAGCGTGTAAGTATTGGTATTGGAGTGAAAATTTTTCAGCACTAAAGAAAAGAGGAAAAATAATGTGTGCAATAGAAGTGGTCTGGATTTTTTTATCTGTTTTCTTGGAAATGTAGTGAGCCTCGTGAAGGATGTTTTTGGTATATTTTAGTATCTATACAGCAATGATGTAATGAGCTTCCTCCCTGCGTTCTTATAACAATAGCTCTATGGTAACATTTCTGTGGTTTGAATGTATGAGTTTATTTTAAAAAGCTGACATAAGCTTTGAAATATACTTTAATGTGAACAAGTCTGGATGCTTAACTTATCCTACAAATTCTTGAAGGAAGACAGGTCAGGGGTTTTTTTTTCTGTTTTCTGTAAGTTATATCTCTTCTCAAGTATATTTTATTCCAGTTAAGAAATGCAGAATCTATTTGTATTTCAAAGGATGAAAGAGGTAGATTTTTGCAATTCTGTGGTCAGTAATTAGCAAGTGGGAATTAACTGTGGCTTTTATTTAGGCGCTGCTTATTTCTTTTCTCAGTTCACATACATGCAGCTTACACAAAATAAAGCTGTGTTTTGAATTCAGGTTGGTTGCTATTTTCCACCTTCCTGTAAACTGCCAATTTTGCAGAGAGAATTTAATTCAAATCAGTTGGATTCTGGAAGTCCTCATATGTTTTTCATAGTTCCCCATCTTTGAAAGCCTCTGAATAATTGCTTGTCTGTGGAAAAAATAGTGGCAGAGTTCCTGAAAGAAGAGATGTCTTTGACATGTTCTCTTGATGAGTTGCAGCGGCACATGCCAGAAAATGCGGCACAAGTGAATAGAAAAAAATATACCAAATGATTACTGGATCCTCAGTAAACTTACTCCAAATTACCTGTATTAAATCTGCATTGAACAAGTATGCTAGATAACTAGATTAATCTAAAAATTCCATACTTGGAAATCTGATTACTTAAGTCTAATCTTGACATGGAATTTAAAAAAAAAAAAAAAAAATTGGAAATTTCCAAATTGCTGAAATAAAGTGATTGAGAAGTCCTTCCTGTCTTTATAGTTCACTTCTTATGTGGATCTTTCTTACATGTAACTTGAACTTAGTGTATTGATTCCATCTGTCTTCCTTCTATCTCATCATTGTACTAAACTCCCTGTTTTTAGAAGACTTAAAACAAGTTTAAAACAACTTAATTTTCAAGACTTGCAAGAAGATTAATGTGAAGTAGTGTATTGTGTAGAAATAGTGTTTTATTCCAGGTGGTGTGCCTATTTTCTATTATTTGAAGTGCATTTAAAACAAAAACAAAAAACAAACTCAAGGAAAGCATGTGTTTGGTATCTTATAGATAAGTTTGACCTATCTTCAAGTGATGGATACATACTGACAGTTGGGAGTTGTGAATTAATTTCTGCCTATTAATTTCTTGTGGTTTTACATTGTCAAATATGCTAGCTGTCTTAATTTACACTTTCTGTTTAATTTACAGGTTTTATAATTTGAAGAAATGCAGTGACGTATTTGAAGAGCATCGTTCACAAAAACTTTTGTCTTGTGATAAATTTTTAAACCTAAAATGGCTTTGACAAAAACACCTAAACTATTCAAGAAATTATTTTTTCACTGGAAACTTTGGAAGTTTAGCATTATTGTGTTTGTCTTCCTGGTATTTTTATTTTTATTACAAAGAGAAGTGGGTGTTCAAGATTTTAAAGATGAAGCAGGGATCGAGCCAGTTGTTAGAAAGAAAAGTCATGTATTAGGTCTTGTGTTAAATGCTATGAACAATATCAAAGGTGCAAAGCCAAAAATGCAGATAAAAGCACCTGTTAGGCAAACTAAGATTCCTGGAGAGAGACGCTGTTTGCCTGGACACTATACTGCTGTGGAACTAAAACCCTTTCTAGATCGACCCCTTCAAGATCCTAATGCTCCCGGAGCTTCTGGTAAAGCATTTAAAACCATTAACTTAAATTCAGAAGAACAGAAAGAAAAACAACGTGGAGAGGAAAAACACTGTTTTAATGCATTTGCAAGTGACAGGATTTCTTTACACCGAGATCTTGGACCAGACACTCGACCTCCTGAGTATGTTGAAATGTTTATGTCCTGATAGTGGAATAACTTGTCAGAAATGCAGACTGGAAAGTGATTTGGGTTCAGCATTAGGTGATAGTTTAGGAAAGTCTCCTAGCTATACATAATGACTGTACATAATGTTTAGAAAGGTTCACTTCTTTCATGGTTTTGAATTCAAAATATCCAAATTTAAATAAGGTTTTCTGCTTTTGCCTTTAAGCTACAATTTCTGAGTTACTTCCTGGAAGCGTGCTGAGTTTTACTTAGAAGAAAAATTAAAATATGGTTTAAACTTTTTTCTATTTAAAAGCCATCTGCTCCTCCCACCATTTTTACCGTTTTTCTTTTCTTTTCTTTCTTTTTTTTTTTTTTTTTTTGTGTTCAGCGTTAATAAAGCCACCAGCATAATTTCATTAATTAGGAATTGTAAACTTTTGAAGAAGGCAATGGAACATATCATCAGTCTTGCCTTACTGAGAAATTTTATTGATGAAGACTGTAGGAGTCTGGTAGAGGGAAGTTTGGTTATGAGCCATCTCTGTTAGTGTCAGATTATCTGTGTCACAGGTGACTAACCATACTGAGCTGATGCTGGTAGTGTCAATATCACACTATGTGTGGTGCAGCTCACAAGAACCTTTGCTAGTGCCTAAGTGGTGGGAATTTGCCTGTGTATTTTGCGAGGCAGCGGCTGTGATAATTACCCTGCAGAGTCTTCCAGTTTCTACAGCTGACAGGCAATAAACAGTAAGTGTGCCACTTACGAGTATGTGTTGCCTTGTCATCTTGACTTGCAATTACATTTAAAGTTCTGTTCAGAACACATCAATTTTGAAAAACTGCGGTTTTAAAATCGCTTCCCCTAAATGTGATATGCTGCCCTGTTCTTTGTTAAAAAAAAACAATTTTGAAGTTCTGAATTAGACCTGTTCTATTTTTCCTCACAAACTCTGCATTCTTCTAGTAAATCATCTTCTTTGTATTTTTGTATTTCAACAGTAATGGTGACTTAAAGTCTGATTTTGCAGCTCAGTATCTGCTGCATTCAGTATAATAACATATTTTTTCTGGTATAGCACCTGGGTGTTATATGAAATGTACTCAAATGTTTGTGAGGCAGAAGCAGAGCCGAGTCCGTTTTTCAAGTGGGATTCTTATTCACCACATTTAAATTTTTTTTTTTTAATATATATGTGTTACACTATATATTTTAGTATATATAATCTAGTACAGCTTCTCCATTTGGACCACCTGCCTTTGCACTCCAAAACTGGGATATAAAATGGAGAAGCTGAAATATTTAATGTCCATACTTATAAAGCTTTGTACGAGAAAGAATAGACCTTCTTTCATTTGAGTCAAAACTTTTTGTCTGTTTTGTAACATCTGACACTTTCTAATCTGTAGATGTATTGAACAAAAGTTTAAACGTTGCCCGCCGTTGCCAACTACAAGTATTATAATAGTTTTTCATAATGAAGCATGGTCCACTCTGCTCAGAACTGTTCACAGCGTGATGTATACGTCTCCTGCGATACTGCTAAAGGAGATTATTTTGGTGGATGATGCCAGTGTAGATGGTAAGAAGACTTTCTATTTTCTCTTGATTTTTATTTTTTTAAAGACATGTTAAGATTTACAGGTACATTGGCTAAAAGAGGATGTCTCTTTACCACCGTTAACATGTATAATGTTATTCTAACTGGCTTTGTTCTTTATTTTTCTTTGAAATATAAAACAGTTCTGCCCTATCTTTTTTTTCATAAGGTACTCAAATATTAAATTATTGCTTTCTAAAAGGTTTTTAAACCCCATTCTGATTATTCTAATTCTAGTGCTGCTTAAACTGCATAACTGGTTGCATGACAGATAGCTCTGTAATTTGTGCTTCAAACCTATTACAGTTTACAGAACAAAGTATCCAAGAATGAATAGGCTAATGCTTGTACCAATTTGCATTTTATCATAGTGATTGTCTCTATGCAAATTAATTTCATTAATATGAAAGGAAATGACTTTCCTAGAAAGTAAAATTATTTTACAGAAAAATAATCTGTGGTACTCAAGCTGACTGAAAATAATGGAATGTGTACTAAATGTGATTACAAATGCAAGTTAAAAAAAATTATATACTTAGCACGAACATGTCTATACTTATATGCTTACATTAATGTATTTATATTTGTTGCAAGTCTGTATTTAGTATACTGACACACTCGGATATGAAGTAGGTTCAGTAGTACAGTGTAATGCTAAGGATGGGCAAGAAGGAAGATGATGTGGGATGTTTAAGGAGAGATGTTGGGTTGTTTCTCAAATTTCATGCATTTTAAAGAGTTTTTTGTATACCTTCTGTTCCTGTTGTAAATATTGTAGCCTTTGAAAACTATATATAAAATCTGCCATCATTAAGGAAAAAATGTGTGTGTTCTGCAAATAACTTGAGTAGGTAGGTACGTGATCTATTTGCTCTGAAAAAAATTTTGAATTGATAATTCAAACTGCTAATACCACAGAAAAGGTGTACTAGCACACATCCTTTCTCTTTTAGAATATTTGTAGTGTTCCACCCCCTGTTCTCTGCCAGTCACCTTTTCCTGCACCCCCATATCCAACAAAACGCAACCCCTAAACATAATTTCAACAGTTGAGAATTGTTTACAGCTTTGATGTTGAGATCGTTCCTGGGGTTAGTGTGAATTGTTTAGCCCTTCAGTTTAGTAATGTCAAATTTTAGGCAGTGGGATTTATATATCACTGACTACGCTGAAGTTTATTTCTCTTTCTAGAATACTTGCATGATAAACTAGATGAATATGTGAAACAATTTCAAATCGTTAAAGTAGTCCGTCAAAAGGAAAGAAAAGGTCTAATCACAGCACGGTTGTTGGGAGCTTCAGTAGCAACAGGAGAGACCCTTACATTTCTGGATGCTCATTGTAAGTGCAACCTGTAACTATGTCAGGCCTGGTTTAAAAAGCTGTTTTCTTTGATTTAAAGTTGCAGATTTTTTTATGAATGTTAACAGTTTATCACCTTTCTTATTGCTATTTTGTACTATTGAAAGCATAACTAGTAATGCTATTCAAAAGCGGTGCATATGGGCTTGCTATGGGCATGTTAAAATATTCCCTGTGTACTACTTTATAGCCAAGTAAAAAATCAGTGATTCTTCCCATTCTCTCTATAGGTGAATGCTTTTATGGCTGGTTAGAGCCATTATTGGCAAGAATAGCTGAGAACCCTGTCGCTGTTGTAAGCCCTGATATTGCTTCTATAGATCTCAATACGTTTGAGTTCAGTAAACCATCTCCTTATGGGCATAACCACAACAGAGGAAATTTTGATTGGAGTTTGTCATTTGGATGGGAGTCTCTTCCTAAACATGAAAATAAAAGAAGAAAAGATGAAACTTATCCAATTAGGTAAACATAATTCAAATAATATCTCAAATCCTTCAGGTTCTGTGGTGTTTTTTTCATAAATAACAGTTTGTAAATTAACTTGTTCTTTAGATGAGTATCTAAAGTACTTAGCATCTTAGATGTTTTTTGTAATACTTTAAAAGTACATTGTAAATTTTAAAGCTTTCATAAAAAATATAGCCTCCTTAAGACAGTAATTGCATTACCTTTTTTTTCTACATACACTAGGAACATAAAAAGCAGTTCCTTTATTTTTTTTTCCATCAGGGGGAGGGGAAAAGGCGGATTATAAACAGTTCTTTTCAGAGATAGTTCCACAGCTCGTGCTCCTCATTCATCATCCTTGAAAGGATGACAACAGAAGTTCAGAGCACAAAAATACTATATTATTACAGTGGTGCATTTAATAATTGTATATGCTTTGGCTTGGACATGTTACTGGTCTGGAGGAGTAATAACTTTGCTTGATATTCTCCATACATGGAAAATATGTTATTTTTCCTGATGCTGTCTTTTATACCCGTAGTCATTAGTCTAATCCAGTTGTTAATAAATTACAATAAAACTGTCAAATGAGACTCAGTGTGGGCAGATTTAATTGCTTGAAGTATTATCTATGCCAGGAAAATGTATCAATATAGTGAAACACTGACATGCATGGAATCTTCCTAGAAGAGTTAACTATATTTTTGCATCATAGTTTAAAAACTTTACCTATTTGGATCCTGCCTTCCACAGTAAATTTTTCTTTTTGCAGAACACCTACGTTTGCTGGAGGTCTCTTCTCAATATCAAAAGACTACTTTGAACACATTGGAAGCTATGATGAAGAAATGGAAATATGGGGAGGTGAAAATATAGAAATGTCTTTCAGAGTAAGTTTAGATACTTAATTAGCCATGGTCTCTATACTGACACTGTACAGGATTTTTAAGGACAAATTAGTATTAGATGTTGACTTCTGTGCTGAATCAGCCAATTAGGACATGGAAAATGAATTACTACTGACTTATGAAATAAATTACAAACATGCTCAGTGAACTGATTTATATTTTTTTTTCAAATGTATTTAGGGTTGGTAGCTGAAATGTACATTTCCAGGGTTTACCTGATTAGGAAATTCACTTATGGTATGCCTGATATATGCATTCTTGCTAGTGGTTTGTGTTTTTTTTTCTGGAGAACAATAACATCACTGAATTTTTTTCCACTCCCTTAATTCTAATTGCAGCACACTTACACAAAAAATGTTATTATCAGGTATGGCAATGTGGTGGACAGTTGGAGATCATGCCTTGCTCTGTTGTTGGCCATGTCTTTCGCAGCAAGAGTCCCCATACTTTCCCAAAAGGTACTCAAGTGATCACACGTAATCAAGTCCGCCTTGCAGAAGTCTGGATGGATGAATATAAAGAAATATTTTACCGAAGAAACACAGAGGCAGCAAAAATTGTGAAACAAGTAGGTGGTGGTGGTGGTATTAGAAATCACACTTGCTGCGTTGAAAGTTTTGGTGAGCAAAAGTTATTTATTGACAAAGTATGTAAGGCTTCTAGATATTTCAATGAAAAGGCAGAGTGCAGTTTGCTTAATGCTGTAGCCCCATTAAATGTCTGGGCGGTGATAGTGTTTTGTGTTGTGGGGTTTTTTGATTGGTAGGATTTTTTCATACATTCTCTGAAATCCCGGGTTTGTATCAAACAGCAGAAAAGCACGCAAAAAGCTACTGCGCATAAAAAATACAAAGTACCTTGGAGTAAGAAACACAGTGTCTCATTAGTGTCAATTATTTTTACTTAAAGAGCAGGTTTTATTGTTCTTTAGCTCCAGAATAAATCTTATTCCATGATAGATATTCGTCCTGTCTCTATCTGCTTAAAAACTTAAGTTAAATTCAGAGGATTTGGGTGTTGGTTTATTTATTTTTGTTAGTTTTCTGGAACTTTGGTCTTTCACCACCTGGAGTCTAGTGTTTTCTTCAAGAAGCTATTTTTAGTTCCTTTATATGGTACAGTTTTGGGAACATTGTATCACTAGTAGCGTTAGATTTCCTAAGCATGCTTAGCAGATAGAAGCATATTTAGCTGAATTTTGTCTGGGAGATTCTATATTGCACGGACTTCTATGCTAAGTATTTAATAAATCCAATTATTTCAGTTCACTCTTTTAAGTGAGATCAGTTAGCTTTATAGCTGTCGTCAGTATGGTCCTGTTTGTACTTTCCCACTTCGTTGCACCGTTAGAGCCTCTGGGGACTAAGGCTCCTCCTGCTCTTTACATGTTGCAGTGTATTTTTCTCGCACGTGCTTTGAAATGCTGCAGGAGGGTATCAGTGGTGTTATGATCATGGGAAAAACACCAGAAACAGCACTACTTGTAGTAGTATAGTATGTAAAAATTTAAAATGAGCAAATGAGGCTTAAAACTTGTTCAATACTACAATATAGAATATCATAGATTTATGTGTAGAAATTTGATATTAGTGATGGTTAGTATATTTCTTTTCCATCCTTCCTTATTTCCCTTCCTCTAACAGAAAACGTTTGGAGACATCTCAAAGCGACTTGATTTAAGGCAGCGTCTGCAGTGTAAAAATTTTACCTGGTATCTCAATAATGTTTATCCAGAAGCATATGTCCCAGACCTGAATCCTTTGTTTTCTGGATATGTAAGTCTTAATTATTTTCTATAATTTTCCATAATCTGGGAAACTTGCTAATCTATTGTGTTACCTTAGCCAGAGCATTTACATTTTGGGTATCATTAATAACTCAAGGATTTTTCTGTCACTGCTCGGGACAAAGAATCTCTTCTGCATATTTAGCTATTTGAATATTTTATAGTTTTGTCAATAGTGATATGAAACTTAAGCAAAACTTCTTAATAGCTAACAGTAGCCTTGCTTGATGGAATCTTGCAAGCTGCTAAGATAAGCAACAGTCTGCCTGTCACAAACAATTAAAATGACACAAGAATACTAAGCTAGTGGTTAGAGATTTCCTGAATTATCAAGGCAAATTTTGCCTTGCATAGTAATAAGTCTGAAAGAATTTTTTGTTCATGCTGACAAGGAAAACTGGACAGCTGTTTGTTTCTCAGAATTAAGTTTAGGATGAGGAAACTGTGTGTTTATATGCAAATTTTTTTAAAGACTATTGCATTTCCTCTGCCAAATAACTTCTTAGACATTGCATTGCTAAAGCCAACAAAATATTAAACAACTAGTAACTCTTAGCTTGAGGGGAATGTGAATATTTAGTTATTTTTTCCTTCCTCCAATTTTGAATATTTTATGTGTATCTGTTCAAATTATAATTTGAGTAACTGTAACCTCGTATACCAGTAGCCTGATAATTCATGGACTGTCTGTAGTCAACCATAATGTAGTTACTAGGCTTTTGATTAGAAAAAAATAACTCTGAGAGACCAGGATTTTTAGATTTGAGCATAGCAGAAAGTGAAAAATTAACTAACAACTGTGATTGTTGTTAAGCCAAAGGTTAGTTTTCTATGCTAGTGAGACAGTTTAACTTTTTGTCATCCCCACTGAGCTTCTTCATTTTTATTTTTGTTTGTGATAACACCTCTTCTTTAGCTAAAAAACATAGGTAACCGCATGTGTCTGGATGTTGGTGAAAATAACCATGGTGGCAAACCATTGATTATGTATTCTTGTCATGGACTTGGAGGAAATCAGGTAAAATATTTAATATCTGATTTTTATGATCTGTTCAGCTGTAAATTTACCATATTAAAGCTTTTCATTTATTTTAGAGAAACAGACTCATTTTTAATATGCAATTTTTCTCTTTTTATTTTCCTTTTGAGCTAATTCCTATCTATATTGTTCAAGGAAAATATCATGTGCTCTTCATGTTGTGTCCTGCTTCTACCATTTTCTGTTCAGCATACAGATTCAGATTTTTAACACAATTGAACTGCTTCACTTAATCTCTCCTTTCCATGCAAAACCTACCCTTACTACTTTCTTGTAAGTGTTGTTTTCTTAATTCTTCCTTTCCTTAAGCTTCCTCCTATTGCTTCTTTCTCTGCCACCAGGACTCGCACTGTCAAGGAAGATGTTGGTGGGAATCCGGCCAATGGGAGACCAAGTGGCCAGGCCTGAGCCATCTTCCCTATCATGCTTACAGCCTCATAGTGTGAGGTCAAAGTGGTCTATACTGTACTGGCTAATGCAAATGAATATTAAATTTGTCCAAGAACAGCTTTCTTTGATGCACAGATCTTGGAGGCAGTAATGGTGCTCTGTTTCTTGTACAGTAGGACTTGCAATAGATGTCAGATACCGAATCCTTCAGGCACTACTGTAATACTAATAAAACAAATATCTCCTCCCCTGCCCAGAAATTATCACTTCTTTGTTGACTTAAGGAGTTATTTGAGGAATAAAGTTTATTAACTGTAGATCCTTAATAAAGGATCAACTTAATAAAGGTCAACAAAGGTTTAAAAGTTTTTGTTAGAAAATGGTTCTTATTTTTCTCTTTTAAAATAAAATCTTCAATTTAAAAGCCATGCATTGATGGCCTTGTGAACACTCGGACACGTGATCCTAGTTAGTTGATACTTTTCTGATAAATTTTTGTGTGAGGTGGAATACTGTCTAGATTAACAACTCCCCTGTTATGTTAGGTTCTTGCAATATTGAACTTTTGGGGTTTTTTTTCTGTTGTGGATTAATACTATATTAGTTTGGATTATCACAGTTATATAATGCGAGAACACTGTACTAAGACATTGTATTAAGAGCCCTTCTGTCATCTCTCTTTCTAAGTTATCTTGGCCTGTACTAAATTTCTATGCTTTCCAAGTGCTGTGTTTAATGTTTTTCCTTCTGCTGTAAAATAAGTCTGAATCCCTTTAAATGCCAGCCTTCAGAGAATTTTAATACACGTTGTGCTGGTAATGCTCAAGAGTTACACATATTTGCTTACTTAACCCTTCTCATTACATTACTGTGTTTTCAGTTCTAGTATATTCTTTACCAGACTTGAGCAGCGTAGGCTGCAATTTTCCATGCTATCTCTTTTGTCCATATGTTTGAGATAGGAGAAGAAAGTGGAAGAGAGTATTAGTTCCCAGATTTGTTCTTCAGTTGTTCATCATTCGTCCTCTTTAGAATATTCTGGAGCTGGAAATATGTCCATCTCAATATCCAAAATTAATGAAGTTTTAAACTTAGCTTTCAAGTTGTATTCTCAGGACTTGTAGAGATTTTGGAGTTCAAAAGTTAACTCAGAACAGATTAAGTCCGATTAACAGAGTTAGAGTCTACTATTATGCCTGAGAGCGAAGTGGCTAAAGAGGTCGCTCCCATCAGTGTTGGTTTCCAGGAGCAATGTTGGGCGCAGAGACTTGAGAGTGAGGTGCCTGTTTGTCCTCAGTGCTATTCCCATCGACGCCAAGGCAGTGAGGAGGCGGAATCTGACCAATTGGACAAATAGTTGAAAGCCACAGGGAGTGAAGTGAGCCTGGTCTTAATAGTCAAAGGAAAGATATGGTGAAGGCAGCTGGCATACGGAGCCAAGAAACAGGCTAACGGGATGTTATGATAGGAACTCTGCTGTTTAACGAGGGAGAAAATGAAGAGACCAGGATGGTAGGGTAGGATGAGAGGTATTTAAGGACAGCTGTGTCTGTAACTGTTAGAATTAAATCTCTTAAGATCTGAATTATAACCTGGGATTCCTGAGCTTTAAGATTACTGTCCCGTCATGAAATAATGGTAAAATTCACTCACAAGCTATGTGCTTATATTACTTTTCTAATGGCTATCTCACAAGAGAACATAACAGCATCCTATTGTTAGCATTTATTGTTTAGGTCAAGCAACAACTGCTGATGTATGGCAATCAGTATTGTTCCGTATGACAAATTTTTGATTTTGGTTGCTTTAAAAAAAACCAGAATCAAGCAGCAAAAATAGAATACATTTGTCTAAAGTTAAAAAATGCCAAAATTTAAGTTATCCATGTAGCTATCTCTTCTTCTCAGTTTGTCTCCTTGAATTATTTATGATTCCTGGAGGAGCAAGCAGTGAGATCTTGCATCATAATGAATATGCACCAGGTGCCATATGCAATTTATACTTGCAATATATTCCATTGCATTGGTATTAAAAAATGCTTTTAGTTTGGTAAACACTTTTAAAGTGTGTATGCTAAAAATCAAATAATTCTGTGCCTGAAATTATTGAATAACTAAAGAAATCTATTTGTGTTTTGGAATATCAAAGGTTTAATCTAGTTTAATACTCTTGTTTGTATTTATTTACTGAAATTTTAAAAAATTATTTAAATAGTACTTTGAATATTCTGCACACCATGAAATTCGACATAACATTCAGAAGGAGCTTTGCCTGCATGCTTCTAAAGGACCTGTCCATCTTCGGGAATGTAACTACAAAGGCCAGAAAACCTTTGCCATTGGAGAAGAGCAATGGCTGCATCAGAAGGTAATTAGACTGTGCAGGGAATTGGCATCTTATCAGTGATCTTTTATATGAGTTATTTTTTGATATCCAGTTAAAGAGAAAATACAACAAAATAAAACTGAAGCCAAAAAAGTTTATTTCTGGAAGTAAAATGTAGATAATTTCAGCTTTTCATTTACCAGAACCAAAACTCGATGATTTCAGTATTTTAAATCTATATTAAAAATGTCACTAATGAAAACAGTTGATACCCTTTAGTGTGTGTGTGTCTCGGCATCCATCTGGAAGTCAATCTAAATGATTTATATCTTTAAAAATATTTTTTATATTTATAATATTATATATTATAATAAAATATATTTTATATATTTAAAATATTAAAATATCCTAACAAAATAAGTTGGCACTGCAGACTATTTGCATTCGTTTGCTAGCCCCCCTGCCTCTGCACTGCCAGTATGGCCTTACTCTTTTTAACAATAATGAAATAGGGGAAAAAAACCACAAAGAGGTGGGGGGAAATAGCATGCCCATTGTTTGTTCATTTTTTTTTCTTTTTTCTTTTACCCACTTTAGGATCAAACTCTGTACAATGCAGCTCTACATATGTGCCTTTCAGGAAATGGAGAGCATCCGAGTTTGGCATCCTGTAATCCATCAGACCCCTTTCAGAAGTGGATCTTTGGCCAGAACAATTAAGATTCATATTTATAGGCCAGAAGCATTTTATTAAAAGATCCACTCTAAACTGTGATCATATATGTATACTGCATTTTTAAGTGATGCATACTTTATATGCAAAATGTTTAAATGTATATACAAAATGTTTCTTTTCTCTTTTATTTAAGTTGGATATAAAACGTGTCATCAGAGATTCCCTAGGAGTCTGTTATACCAAAGACGATGGAGATCCCAATTAAGAAAAATGTTTACAATATTTCTATAGTAAGACTTTATGTGTTGACCACTGATTCATGGATCCTGTAGTCCTCTTTCAGCTTGGGGACCATGTGTATATTATTTCTCCACGTACTTTCAGTACTTCTGAAGACCAGTTTTCTCTGTAGAGTTATGAGAAAATATTATATACTGTCTACAAAACAAGACACTTTATATGTATATTTTTATGTTCAATCGACTTCTTTTTTTTTTAATCTTTTACTTTTCTCAGTGAACCTTTCTCAGTATTTTTTAAGTTCCCTCACTTGAAAAATTAAATATTTGATCTTCAGGTTAAAGCCAAATAGGTGAGCATGCTGTGCTCAGATTTTAGCAAGTTGATTCTCCTTTTGTAGAAGAAAAAAATGCCTCACTGAAATATATGTGGAATTATTTTAATGGAAAATCTGCTTATTCTGATACTAATTTAGTAAATTTTTAATAGTTCTTTTATAATTCATGAACTTTAAATTTTAATGACAAAGTTATATTGTAATAGATTTCTGAGCTGCTTAACATATATTTTCATAATTTTGTTCATTATTGCTTTTAAATTACATGTTATCTACTAACCCCACACTTTTCTACATTTTAGTGATTTATGCAATGTTTACCTAACAGGTTTCTAATGTCATCTGTACATAATTTTTTATGCAAACACATGTTGATTTATTATCTTTTTTTGTTGTAGCTCTTTCCCCTTTCATAAAGGACTGACCTCAGTTTTGTCAGTTCAAGTGAGACCTTGGCCTTCCTAATTATTCTGCTAGCTCTTTCAATTAAATTCTTGTAAGCATCCATGACTATACTTCAATAGATCACGTAGAGCTATGGCTTCATAAATAGCCTTCCTTTGATTAAGTATTTAAAACATATATCGTAGAATCATAGAAAAGTTTGGGTTGGAAGGGACCTTTAAAGGTCATCTATTCCAACCTCTCCTGCAATAAACAAGGACATCTTCAACTAGATCAGGTTGTTCAGAGCCCTCTCCAACCTGACCTTGAATGTTTCTAGGGATGGGGCATTGACCACCTCTCTGGGCAACCTGTTCGAGTGTTTCACTACCCTCATTGTAAAAATGTCTTCTTTATAGCTAGTGTGAATCTACACTCTTTTAGTTTAAGAACATTACTTCTTGTCCTGTTGCAACAGACTTTATGAAAAAGCCTGTCCCCATTTTTCTTAAAAGCCCCCATAAAGTGCTGAAAGGTCATTCCCTGGAGCCTTCTCTTCTCCACACTGAACAACCCCAACTTTTTTTAAGTGGAGACAAAGAAAAATATTTGGCTACATGGACAAATATAAAGCTGAGAATAAATGTGAAGGGGTGGATATTAAAGGTTGAATAGGACAAAATGCAAAGTTTGTCCTTTTGTCCTGGTAAATAAATAGTACCCTTACAGATAAATGCTAATTTATCTATAGAGTCTGGTGGATGGTTAGATGGATGGATGGTTTTGTGGGCTGATTTTTTTTTTTATTTCTAGTAGAGGGGAGGGTGCCTATCTTTCATTAATTTAACAGTATCTGACTAATGAGTTCAGCTCCTGAAGAAAAGCAAGAAGACATCCTTTCAGTAGTTTTAAGTTACCGAAAAAACAAGAAGTGAATAAGCAAGATCAGCAAGAATATGCCATAAGCATTAACTTAATTTCTTTTCTCTGGCTTGATAATCATGCCTTTGAGTCAGGTTTTGTCTTCTCTAAGGCTGTTGGTGACACCTGTGAGAATATCCTCTGAAGTTAAACCTGTATTGTTTAAAATATTTTGCTACACTGTGGACATAAATTGTTGAAAATATTTTCCTGGAAGGGTTATTAATACCACTGTGAAACTAGAAGCCTGTATTGAATGGCATCTTATCAAAGTCTGCCTGTGCCCTCTGATAAAGATTTCCATAATTCAGTACTAAAATACAAAGTATTCTTATTACTTTCGCAGATCAAACCAATATTGGAAGGGCAACAAACGCTCTTGACAAACTGGAGGAGCTGAGGAAAAATAGGATGCAGGACAATGAGAAGATTGTTCAACAAACATGAATAGATGATGGGAGATTACGTAGACAGCTGCTGTGCTGTGTTGATCCCCCAGGAAACCAAGTGTTCAAGGAACCTGTTCTAGAAGACAAGGTATTTAGCATAACTATTTAAAAGGACCTGAGTTCTTTTAGTTCCTAGTTCGTGTTATACAGCAAATGCATTATTTTTAATACAGCTAAAGGGTAGTCTCTTCATTCAACCTGCTTTTCTTACAAGCTTGTCAGGTTGGAATTTGCATATATGAAATATCATTTGTGGTTTTTGTACTCATTACCAATTTTTCTTTTTAGAGGTAACATTCAGAACTTGCATAGTATTTAAATTGTAAGGAAACAAGGGCTCTGTTGCACTTGGAGATAGGAATCTCTTAATGAGCAGGAGTTCAGTGCTAGAGGAGCTCCCCTTTCTTTTTTTTTGTTTTTCTAGGTGGTAATCTAGGACTGTATTATAGCAGATATAGCAATATATGTATTTGTCATTCAGACTTCTATGAAGGTGTACCAGATCACCTAGTTATTATATTTTGTGTTCAGTTCTATCTGGTGGAAGGGGAAAATTTATTCTGTGATTTACATTTGTCTTTAATATTTTCCTTTTGTTTTTTTGAGACTTTTCTTCTGGCCTAACATAACTCAATAACCTATAATTCATAGGACACTTGAACATAGGCTTTTTAACCATTGCTACTAATGCAAACACTCTAATTTTTTTTTGTAAGTTTACTATCTGCTCTTTAACCTATGAGTGACACTTTAGTCTGCATTTTCACAATATGACAGCAGTTCAGTCTTACTTGGACTCCCTAATACCTTCAAGAAAAATGGGAAGCAGTTCCATAAACAGAGGAAGACATTAAGTGACTTTTTTTTTTTTGTATTCTGTTCAGAGATCTGAAAATAATTTCTGTGTCTGCATTGAGTATTGCACTTCCAAGTATGTGTATGTATGTGTGTGTATATGTAGATATCATACAATGTTAGAAGAACAATAGGAGATATGTAAATATGATTGAAGGTTTAGAAAATAGGGGTTTTTATTAAATTACATTTTTAAAAAATTCCTTTTTCAGAAGTAATAACAAAGCAGCAGTAAGAAAAATAGTTCATGTATTAGTCACTGCGCATCTTCTCTGTGGTTTTCTAGTGTCAATTTTTGACTTTTCCTGAAAAGTAAACTATTTCACAGATTTTTTTTAGAGGGCAGAAGCATATGATATCCTTGGCCTAACTTGTTCCTCCAGCATGACTCTCCAGAGTAATTATGGTGTGTTTTACAGTGCAGTACTAGCTTTTCTGTACTTTATGTTTTGCTGCAAACATTTCTTTAAATATGTGAATTACTGTAACTGAGAAATACGTGAAATTGAAAGAACTCGTGGACACTACTTCCTTTTAAAGAATAATAATCTCCCACATTTGGGGAATGAGATTTATATAATCTTAGGCATCTGATCAAGATTATAATATTAGATTAAGATGCAGGGCGCTTGATTTCAGTGTCTGAGTTGTCACAACTACAGCCAGTCCCTTGAACTTCTTGAGCACAGATCTCATTTAGGATTGTACTTTCCATGTACGTTCCAAGGAAGGTACATGTAATCTTTTCTATATATTTTAATGTACCTCCTGAATTCTTCAATTAGGGATTTCATTGCTAAAAGATATTGTCCCAAACTGCACTTTTGTCAATAGCACAGAAATATTTCAAGTAGTAGTTTAATAGTATGATGGTAAAAAAAAAAACGCTTTGCTGCGTTATAAACACTAACACTTCATTTTAGGTTGCCCTCTTAAAAGCTTTTGAAAAGTATATTTTTAAAGTTAAATCTACAATATCTGATTCTGTCCTTTATAGTGTAAATGTTCGTATGACTGTATTTTATAAGCAATGATACAAATGGTTGCTACTAGTATGTTTTTACCGTTAGACTGTTCCAAAGTCTGTAGAGAGGGATGAGGATTAAGCAGTTCCTCTTTTGAATGTACTATCCTGCTAGCTTTTTCTTCCTCCCTCCTGACAGTCCCTTTAACCTCCCAATTTTTAAGTGGGCATCTTCGTCTCTGCTGCCTTCTCTTTACCACGAGCAATCTTAATCATCCACCTATTTCAAGGCAAAAGGAAACCACTGCTATAGCTGGGATGTTTTTTATCTCAGTTTAAATGCAAAGATTTGCATTTAAAGATTGCATAGAAATCAATCCTGATTTTTAGATTCTCGGTATTTATTTTCCCTTAACTCTGTTCAAGAAGTCGTCCAGAATGTTGGTGCTACTGGATATATGTGGTAGCATAATTTCAAAGGCTTAAGTGTTTTTTATTGGTGTGTGTTTGGTTGGTTGGTTGGTTTGTGGTGTTTGGTTTGGGGGGGTTTTGGTTTTGTTTGTTTGTTTTGTGATTATTTTTTTTTTTGCAAAAGTAGGAGCTTATTGAAGGTAAGACAAATAGACAGGGTTTGGGGGATTCAACAGGCATAGGTTAATACATCTGTGACACTTTAAGGGTTTGGGGGCTTGTTAGAATTTACTTTCTTATGACTGCTTTTCTGAATAAAATTCATAAAATTTCTCCTGGAAATGACCTTTTTAAATTTTGAAACAATTTTTTTTTTCTTAACTGGAGTCAATCAGGCGTCTGCTGTTTCTGGTCCCCCAGGATTCCTTCACCTGGTTTTTGTATTTGTAGGAAGCCTGGATCCTTTATGACCACCCACTGAAAGGTACCAATACCCTTATCCCTAATTAGCATAGTTAATGGAATTACTCTGCAGATCTTAAAAATCTCAGGTCTTTAATAAACATATATGGTTAATTAGCAAGATGTTCTTTCCACTGATCTTACTGATTTTTTTCTACTTATGTTTCACTGAATGTTCTCTGAGGCCAGTAAAATTTCTGTAAAAATGTTTTGGTTTTAACAAGTCGTTATTCTTTCTCTCTCATTGTTCTTGAGCAAATCTAACTACTGTGTCAAGATAAGGCACAGATTATTAATCAGTAGTGATTATTGATTTTTTTTTTAATTCTTTTTTAAGCCAACAGAATGGCATATGTTATGTGCTGTTATAATTTTTATGTAGTGTTATAATTTTGTTCCTAATACTAATAGATTCAAAAGACAGTTAATGGTAAATTATTTGCCAGTAATGTCTTAATTATTGTTAGTCAGTGTTGAACTTCTAGAAAGGAATATCTGATGCTTAGGTTCATGAAGGAGAAATAAATACATACGCTAATGTCTGGCTCAAGAAGGAAATGCCTGCAGTAGTATGAAGAACTGGGTGACTGGAAGGATAACAGCAAAGAGAACAGAATTTGTCCAGGGCAAAGGCGTAGGGAGAGGGCAAAAATTAAGCGGAAGAAAACTCAGGTCCTAAAGTGGGAACCTGGGGGGGGCATTCCTCCCCATTCTTCTGTTATCACTAATTTTCTTTCCCTTCTTTTCTTAGGTTTTGTTTTGGGGTTTTTTTTTGGTTCAGAATAATCAGAAAGATGTCTAGCAGTCTGATACGCAGTCTGAGAGATGTACAGCCCAATGCATAGAAGTCCAGTATAAACCAATAGTACGGTTGGTAATGTCCTGGCAATGCAGTTGCAGAAAGGATGATCTACTTGGGTGAATTTGTGGTTTGTGAAACTTCATAGTGCTACAGCTGTATGTAGTCAAATTTCCATCCATAATCAGTCAGTATGACTGCAACTAGCAGTTAAGTCCTGGGAAACGCGTAGGAGATAAAGAAACATTTAAAACTGGTGAATGACTAAAGTGAAAATAATATAGTAACTTGTATGATGCAATATAAACAGTTTGTACAGTCTGCAAGTGGCTGGTATTGGCAGCTGCAGAAGAAAGGTAGGTTATACCTAGCAGGTGTTAACTTGTATATAAGGGTGAGAAAATAATTTTCAGGCATGTTCAAATCTCAAGGGGCCTTCTGTGCATCTGATAGAAGGAGAAACTGATGGAGCCTGAAGTGCCAGAACATAACTTTGGGAAGCAGTGACAAAAGACAGAAAGCTAGGTACCTAAATCAAGGACTGAGTGGACTTGGAAACACGACTAGGAGAAATGCCAGTGAGAAAGAAAAGATGGGGAAGAGAAACAAGGAAAGTAGGGGGTCAGGTTCCTCTAGGAGTGGGACAGCAGCGCAAGCGAAGGGCAGTTTGAGGAAAAAACAGACAAGTGAAATAGCAAGGAATCTGGAATCTGTTGCGGGAAGAATATTGTCAAAAATGGCATTCAAATTGGAAATATATGTAAGCATTTTAAGAAAGAACTCCAAGGTTAGAATCATAAAGTGCTGCTGAGGTTTCTTAACGATGGCGTTCACTGAATTAGTGATTCTTTTGGAGGGCTTCAGTCCCTCCTGGATCATATAGGTCTGAAAAGTCTAGATGCTTTCTTCTCCATGTGGCTAAACCTTCTGTACTTCAAACTTGCAGCGCTGTCAGGGAAAAGGTAAGTGGCTGACAATGAGAAATCATCACCTGCCTTATGACTGATCACTTGTCTGTTGACAGGCTGCCAGACGCTGGATCCATTGCTAAGGAAGACATTTATGTAAGTTTTTGTCACTTATTGGTGTAATTGCTTCTGAAAGCTATTCAGTAAAATAACATTTATCCACCTAGATTACCTTGCATCTAAATAAAAATCTTTGCTTTAATGTTAAACTCTACTTTGAAATTAAATTATTTCTATGTAAGTTAACTGTAAGTTAACTTAATTGTAAGTTAACAGGGAATAGCAGTTCACAGTGACATAGCACACTTACCTAAATGTTGAACTGTGTTATTCTAGGATGAGGAAACATTCACTGAATATAGTTGCCTGACTCTTAATCCAAGTATATTGTGTATATTTTCAAAAGGGATTGGAATTTCTAATGAGGGAGGACAAAGGAGTAAGGCAAAGAGAAAGCTAGTGAGCTGAGGGCAAATCATGGCTACTACCCTCCTGTCTAGATAACTGGAAATGAAGAGCTGAAGGCCACCTATTGACTCATTCAAGGCCTGTGGCTAAAGTGTAGACTTGCAATGTTTTTTGCTGGCTGTGGAAAAAAAAAAACTTGTTTCTGTGGGTTGGCTGGGCCTTACTGAAAGCTGGGCTTCTGCTTTAGCTCTGCCATGAGCTGACGCTGGAGCAGCTCTAATTGTTGGCAGCAACTTGGAGCAAGAAAGAGAGGATTTGCAGAAAAATGAAGCCACGCAAAGATCAAGCGAGATGAGCCTGTGCCTTTGATGGAAAAGGGAAGGAAGAGGCAGAAGTGTGACCAAAAAAAGGTAACTGCAGCTCCTGTGTGCATTGCCAATTCTTGCTTGGGGCTAGAGTCAAAAGCCCAAGGGAAATCCTAGAATAAATAGAACTAAAAATGTTTTTTACGTGGCGATTTCCAGTATAAGTAAGTGGAAGAGCTCTTCTGCAAAGGCGGGTTTGCCATTATCTGCAGCTTGTAGTTACAGAGTGAACCAGTGAAACACAAATGCGGGAGGATTTTGTGCAGTCTCACGATGTAGCGCACTTTGTGGGGCACATACAAAACCAAGCCATACAAACTAAAGCTTGTGCAAGCTAAATCCCATTTTAGTATCAGAAATCAAGACATATTTGTTGCATAATCCCAGAACACTCTTTAGAAATGACATAATAGAGAAATAATTCATTTATAGTGAAAAATATAGTGAAAGTAGTCCAGGGTGCTATGCCATCACACCTTAACCATCTTAAAATCTGTTGAATTTTCTTTTGGGCTACACTCCACTTTGCATCATGTCACCCTCCTTCCAGAACTCCATTCTCTCTCCTTAGCATGAAATTTCTGCTGAAATGTATATTGAAAATATTTAGCTTTGTTCCTTCAGCAAATTTCTTTATTTGTCCTGCAGACATCGTGGCCGTAGTACGCATTTAAACATGTAAATCATGTGCCTTTATTCTCCTCTAAGCTAATAAATCAAATTGAAGAATTTTATTTATTTTTAATGCTGTATTACACGTTTAAAATCCAAATAAAACAACTTCAAGTGCTTCACATTATGTACAGCTCTTCTGGATGCCGTTAACGTGCACGTCAGTGGAATGCTGAAGACCGGAGTTTGTTGCAGGGGGTTCTGTGGCCCTTTTAATGCCTTTTCTTTTTAAGCACTTTCAGCAATGGTATTAATGTGCTTCTCTTCCCCCATGTAGGGGTAAAAAGAAATGCTATTAGGTATGCAGCATGTAAAAATTTGTATGTCAGTCAGATGGTATGTGAACTACTAAAGGTTACTAGAAAAGCTAGTATAAAGTGTTAACCTCCATCTCACCATTCTCTCTTATACAATACAGAAAAGCAATTACACGTGCTGAAGAAGGCCTGATTTCGGACAAGGACAGCTCAGCCTTACTCCCAGCAGGACAAAGCAGGTTCTAAATGTTCTGGGACTTAAAGGCCTGTGGCTCTGGGCAGCTCCCACCCCTGAACAGGAGGCCCCACTGGTCCTTTGTGGCTCTACCTGGTTATGACACCAGTAAGTGCAGTGGGACTTTGCCAGCTCATCATACCCGAGAATTTTGTTTCATCACCCTCAGGAGTAATTGCTGATTTACAGTAGTGTGAGTATAAAATTACATGAGTACTATTAATACACCAACTTACAACTGAACCTTAGTGTTAAGTCGTCTTACTTCTAAACTGGCATCCTAATGTCTTACATTGGAAAACTAGTATTGAAAGTTGGTTTACAATTTTTTTTGTTTCAATATGGCTTAGCAAGCCCTGGAGCATCACTATTAACCATAGTTCATGACAATGCAAAAAACAGTCTGATAGCAGATGTTAATCTATTCCACTCTGTATTAACTCCTAACAAAGACAAATGCTACCTTAAAGCTACAAGAGCATTGTTTTTATAAACTAAAGAACAACATCTGAGCTTCATTAGTTTTTGTAAATACAAATTATTTAGCCATATGTAATTTGTTGTTAATGCACACTTAAGGACAATTTATCTTTTCAAGTGTATATCTCAATTTTAATAAATATCAGAATAAAAAGATGGAAAAGATCTGTGTTAATTATTTTCATAATGAAGGAATGTTGATCAGCAGTTTTCAAAATAATTAAGCAGTTGTCCTGAGATTTAACAGTATGCTTTATATGCCATTGTAGCCATTGAAATGTTTTGTTGTATAAAATTACTGCACATTGTCCACTAGAGAGAGCTGTTGCAAAATTTTCCCAACAGCTGTTGAAAACCATTCTTTCATTAACTTAGGTGCAGATTAATCATGTAATAAACATGTATTCCAAAGAAAGTGTAGGCAGTAGTATCATTAAAGGGAAAATGGATATACCTAACAAGGCATTTCTATATTTATGTGATAATTTAAAAAAAAAAAAAATAAAAGCAGCAACAACACACAAGCAAAAAACGCCTCAAACAGAAACAGTTTCTCCTTACATTAGCAGACTATGAGGAATGGCAGAAATGCTTGAAATTTCACAGAGCGTCTTTAGAGGCTCTGGAGGAGGAGGTGCAGCACTAATTCTGTCTCTGTTAGACGAGAGAGGGATGGTAGTGACTGCAGAGTAGAAATAAGATGCACGATGCACTGGCAGCCATGATGTAACGTAGAAACCTGTTTTACTTCATTGCAAACAAATGGACAATATATATTGTACAATATATAATAAAAATACAGCTGATACAAGTGCCACTAATTAACAAAAAACTAATGTTAAGACTTAAAAATGCTCATTTTTGTAATATATACACTGCAGTAATAAGCCACAATAAATACATCAAATTCCATATCATTCATAATAAATACTGAAAATATAAATACAGAAGAATACAGTTAATTTGAATAAATTATTACAACATAAGGTCTAGGTTAAGTTCTGTTGAATATTATTGTAGCTTATATTACCCTTTGGCATCTTTGATGTTACAATTTGTTTAAAAAAAATGGAAAGGAAATTAAGGAAATTTGTAGTTCATGAAGCTTAAAATTATTTCCATGTACAGATTTTAAGATGAACTTTCTTTCCCTTTGCTTCTTCAAACAGTTTAAAAGCAGCAGTCCAATTAAATATGTTGCGTTATTGTTGAGATCTCCACAATTTTTGTATGCAAGATCATCTGCAATGGAAAATGGTAAGTACTTAACATAATTATTTTTCTCCAAAAATTAGTAAAATTAGAAGTAATATACAAATTTTAAACAAATGACTGCAATTACACCACAATTTACTAGTCCCATTTGAATGGATTACACGTCTGAAAGATCATCAAGTTAAGAGGTTTTGAATCCGTGCCGTGGTGCATTATTTACCACTTCCCAAAATAAATTTCAAAAGCAGTTTTATATTCCTATGGGGTGTGTGTGTATATATATATATATATATACACATACATATATACACTCACAGAGATGAACCTTCTAAAAGACAGGGCTGGACTAGACAGTGTAAATGTTACATACTTTGTTGAAAAAAAATTAAACACTTAAAACAATGTAGTAAGTGTTAGTTTTGTGGAGGTTTTTTTGCAAAATTGTTATATATTAGCTATAGATAGAAACAAATAAAAAAAATAACCATTGCTATGTTTTATGTTAACAGGTATTAACCAGTACATAACTATTAATTATTTTATTTGTAAAAGGTTATTACACCGGAATGCAATTTAACTTAAAAGACCAACTTTACCAAGACAATATTACAGGCTGAGGCTCAGATTTGTAATCTACAGATTTTGACTATTTTTGCACTGTTAAATGTCTAGAGCTTATTTTACATCAAACACTTTTTTTTAACATGTTTCACAAACTACACTTCAGACGTATTTCCAGAGAAGTGCTTACAATCAGTCAATTAAAAGAAGGGCCCAGTTGTTAAGCACTGTTTATGTGGCCATTGTTATGCGAGAACTGAAGTGGTGGTGTCTCAGTGAAATGGTTTAAAAAAAAAAGAGCATGCTTGCTTCTGGTTTTGTTTTAAGAGAACCAGCTGCCAGTGCACACAATGATGCAATCTTTTCCAGAAGCTGAAAACTCGTGTTCAGTCTGTTTATCAGAGACTCACAAAGGGATGGTGGTTCTTTACAGTGATCACCAATACCACAGCAAGGCTGGCCTTCACCCATAGGCCAACCCAGAAGTTCATTCTTAAGAACATCTTTTAATGGAGAACACTGGAAGAATTAGCTGCCATAATGTACTAAGTCTCATCCAAATGAAAACCCCAAACTCTAATGCTAATAAAAAGGACACCTATTACTTCTTTCCTTTAGCTGAGAAACACTTTATATTAGAACATGTGCTTGGGACCAGAGGTAACAAAAATGATACGGAACATGACTTTTCAGTTGACATAGACAAATGGAAGACATGGCAGCAATACTTCCAGGGTGTTGCTTTGCTTTGTAGTTTTTACCCCATGCTTTTGGATAAGTCTTTTATTTAATGTCTGCCTGTATACAACTGGTATGGAAAAATTACATTTCCTGTTTGCTACGAGTTCATGTTTGTTTTTTTAAAAATATTAAATAAAAGAATTAATATTATGATCTAACATGGCCAAGCTTATAGTGAACATGCATATACTTTTCCATTCTTTCTCTGGGGATAGCTTAACTTCCTTTTTTCCTTCCTTTTTTTTTTAATATAAGGGTTTTTTGCCGTTTTGAAGGAAAAAACTGTCCTTAACGATCTACCTCTAACCTTCATCCTTCTTGACATCTAAATTGCCTTTAATATTCTCCGCTCACTCACTCCAGGGTGTATCCACCTGTGCCTCAAGGTAAAGGATTATCTTGAACCTTGTGTTAGAACAGTGATGCTCATTGATATCTTTTGCCATTTCTCCTCTCCTTGAAGAAAAGCTAATCCAGTCTTCATGGTTTGTAGGAGAAGTGCACAGTTAGAAAACATACACAAGGCAAACTTCTTTTGACTTGGTTCTATTTAACATTAATTCATAAAATACCTATGTAAAACAAAAGTGTCATTATTAAGATCCAAATTAAAATAACTGAGTGAATAGATGAATAAATGAAATTTGCCTTCTTTTTTTTTTTTTTTCCCCTCAGCTGTGATGAGATGATGAAGGACTATCATCTTCTCAACTGGCAATACAGAACATCGTGTATCTGGTTCTCCAGTCAGTGGGACCTTCTGTGTACTGGGTACCATCCTATACAGAATTACAGTAATACTTTTAACTTTTCCTTTGTAGCATCTAATTCACTTCTGTTTTATAAAAGGGTGCTTTGAATTCATTCTTACTTATATTAAAGGAAAGAAAAAAAAATCCTAACAGTAGTTTGAAGGAAACTTTTTGTTCCCCTAAATTGCAGCTTTCTGCTTTCCCTAACCTTGGATTTTCATCCCCCCTATACTGGGGACCGTGCTGTATGAAGAATGAGACTCTTCCCCTGGATCTACAGGCCTCAGGAGACAACAAGGATCCCCTACTGCATCTCTGCAGCCTGCAGGGGAGTTTGCCTTCTGATTTGTTTGTGCATATGGAAAAGTCTCTATGTGTGTCTCTAGACCCCCACTGCCAGCACCTAAGAGCCAACATGGGGGCTATTTTTCAACACAGTTCTGGTCTGTCTACATGCTAATGTTAAGTGAAAAACAAAATGAAGTCTTCTAGCAAAATAAAGGATAGATAGCACAGGGGACATTAAGAGTTACTCTTGTGCTTGATTTTTATCAAAAGCCTTACTGTAAACAGACCTTTCCCAAACACAAAGATGAATGGAGGAAGGAAGAAAAAAGGAAAAAGCTGCAAAACAGGTGTTTCATGAATTGGATGTTCTTATAAAAAGGAAAAATTCTTGGTATCAGCCAAGGTATCTAGGGTAGCAGAAAGTTCTCAAGGATGTTGTAACTTTCCTACTTAAATGAAACCAGTACTCTGGCACATTTATTAGCAATAAAATTCAAAGCCACCTCTGATTCCAGAGTGGGAAGAGACAGTGAACAAGAAGTAGTTATGAAGAACTTAAGCGTGTGTTGACTCAAGATATCTTTACAACTAAATCACACTTGTTCATCAGTTTACAATGTTCATGCTTTGGATTTCACACTTCTTGGAGAAAATGGACAGTTCATAATTTGCACATGGACAGCGATTACAGAAAACAACAAAATTAAGGAATATTAAAAAAGCTGGAAACACTGAAAAAAAAAAGCAAATGTTGAGATTTCTCATACCAAGGAACATGTTAATGAACTAGACTCTGTTTTGAAAATAACAGTAGATTTCTACCATTTTAAAAAAATAGTAATCAGATTTAGTATTTTAGAAATAAATTCTATAGAATATATTCTCTGAGTTAATTCTAGTTTTTCTAAGTATTTTACATCAAATGTTCTGCAACTGTAATAAATTAGATGATAGAATTTTGTCCCAGTGGGAAAGTGTAACACCCCTAAACACCTAAGCATTTCCCAGATTATCCTCTTCTGTCCCTATTCCTGACTGCTTCAGGAAAATAAACACCTGGCACAATGAACACGAGTGTACACAACTCATGAGCTGTAACATGGGAGTTTCTTCACTACAGGAGCAGCATGGACAAGGAGTTTCAACTGAGAGAATTCAGCTGGAGGAAGAAGACAACGTGCAGCGGAATGAGACTGCCTGTTGCTGCCGAGTACAATGTTGAAGGCAAACCACAGTCCTGCTGCTCAAATGGTAAGCACTGCACAGGTAAACACTGTATATTCAATACAGCTTTTATTCTCGTTTTCACTGTGAAATTTATTGTTAAACTTTTGCTCACTAATCCAGTCCAAGAAAGCCTGCTTTTGCTCCTTGAATTTCTTTTCACTTCTGAGCTGGATAGGGCTTTATTGGGAAACAGACTTAGCAGTATAAAACTTTAGCTTGGATGCCAAAAAAAAGAGGGGGGAAACGGTATTTTGTCCATTTTATAGAACTATTATTATCACATTACCTCTGAGTACCTTAAAAACCATAGCACAGAAAATGGAAGTGACACAGCGGGACAAAGGCAAAGCCAACAGACCCCAGGTCTCCTCTGTCTGAGCCCAATACTCTCTATGCAGTATCTCACATTTCTGTCAAAGAGTCAGGAACACCTGAAATATCAAAAACCATAATGCATGCAAATGTATGTATATACAGTCTTTAACAAACTAGCTGTGATGATACCCCCTTGATTGTGAGGCAGGGGAAGGCTACATGATCAGTTTGTTAGCACGTTTACTGAAATACAACACCCAGGTAAGACTGGAAACGTTTAGCAATGCAGTGAGTGACCACCATGGACACTGCACACAGTTCCTGCAGCGACTCAGACAAAAGGCAGGAACACTTGTTAACTGAGTCAGTTAACAGATCAGCGATGGCTGATCTGTTGGTTATAGCAAGTGATGGTTACTAGGACAGTGTAATCAATGGCCTTAAAATAGATAAATGTCAACTGAAATTATGATTCACTAGCAAGAACTTATGTAAATGAAAAACATTAAAACTTTACAAATTTTCTGATGAAAAATGGCATAACGCTCATCAAAGAATTAATTATATTTTTTTAAAAGGAAAAAAATATTAGAAATTTTTATTGATCAGCTTTTTTTTTTTTTTTTTTAAAGAATGGTCCAGTGGGCATGAGTTATAGGTCTACGAAAGAATTGCAATTTTGCCAGAAAAGCTCTAATTCTGTCTAACAAGAATTAGTTATATATATAAACTTTAACAATGCATTTTTTCCAAGAGGCAAAGTTCACATTATAGGCAAAATGGCACACAGTTTTAGGTGCTGTTCCAGTGATGATCTGTGTGAAAATTCTACTTTAACAGAGGGGAATGTTTTTGTTATGATTCATTTTTTCTGAACTACATAGTGTAATCATAAACTATCTAGCAATTTAGTACCTGGTTGCTTTGGAGTGATTATCAGTAGCCAGTATCTTGGGAAATAAAGCTGATACAGCTATCAATCAGTAACATAAACATTTCCACAAATGATACAGTTTATCAATACAGAAGCAAATACTGCTGTTTATCATTTACTAACCTAATACTTTTAGCATGCAGAAATAAGATTACCCAAAAAAAAGAAGAACTGTTTATCAACATGAATTCATTCTATGAACATTAACCAACTGGGAAATGGGACACATCATGTATTATTATATACTAGCTTAGAAAATAACATCAAAACATTTTCCATCCCATGACTTAAGTTTATCTCTCCTTATATGAAGGCCACTTTTTTTTTCTTCTAAACTAACCATGGAAGTCTAATCAAGGGGTGGGAATGTTGCCTTTCACCTGATTTCTACAGCCTACTCTGAATGTCACAATTAAATTAACCTGTTTTGGTCAGGGCTGTGCCTTTGGTGGGTGGTTTGGTTTTTTTCACTCTAGTCAACCTCTACATGCTAGAAAAGGCCTTGGCTTTGTTACCTGCTGGTATGGAATTGTCTGGGGAACAGGTTTACCCTATATTGAAAAAAGAGGTTTCTGGATTGTTTTCTCTCTGTTTTTAGGCCTGTAGATATTATTGGTATAGCTCTAGGAAATCTCCATGAATGATAAACAGCCTTGACTTTGTAACTTGTAAGAACTACACAAGATTTGTTTGCTTTGTGTCTTGAGATCAAATCTTGATCACAAAACACCAGATTGGATCAAAAGAAAGGTATTACTATCTATATTATCACCAGGTAGTTAAGAATATTTTTTCAACATAAATCTTTATTCTGCACATTTTACTTTGTGACTCCCAGGAACTGGCTACTTTAAGCAAGCTCTTTATTTAATCACTGCCTTCTCTACCCTATCACAAGCTGGTGCTTGCCATCCTGTGCTGCAAGCTTTAGAGAATTCAGCTGCACTCGCCCCTGATGCCCCAATGGCAGAAAACATACACATCAAAGTACTCAAAAATTTACACAGATGCTAATATTAAGGAGGCCTGGGGTGTGAAGCCTGTGCCAATGGAGATATTACACAACTATCATCTCAGTAGTTAAAAGGCAGCCGAGATGTATTTTAAAAGTCAATCACTTACTGTGCTTGCTAACATTATTAAAGATATTTTTTCATAGGAAAGCACAGGGGCCAAGAAAATAATTTCTTATTGCTCAGTAAGGGGGTGGGTGAATAATGAAAAAAAAATATTTCATTTAATTTTCCCCTGAGAGAAATACCCTGGTAAAACGTGCACGATCCAACACGCTCTGAGGTTAAAAAGCTGCTCTAACTCACAGCCACCCTCCCAGCTCAAGGAGAAGGGATTTGTGCTTTTGGTGCTGGTGCTGAGTGGGAGTGCCAGATTTCAGCCTGTTGTTAATGCGAGATGTGTATATACACAGAGGTGTTACATTTGCCCAAAGAATATCCTGAACAGAATAATATTATTCTTAGATAGATAAGAACTTTTTAGTTCTTAGATTTTTAGAACTTTGAATGAACTAACATGTTTCTCTTTAAAAATAAAGTTGGGTATTTGCTATGTGGAATTGGAGAATACCTGTGCTTACCTGGCTACTTGGCCTTTAGAGAAAGACTAGAGTGTTCTGTGACTCGGGGGACGAGAGGCTAAAGAACTGCTGGGCCAGAAAACCAATGTGACTGCACTTTCCCAGGAGATGGAGTATGGTGCAAGTGTGGAATCCAATCCCTAGAGAATTAGGGCTTTTTGATGCAGATCATATAAAAGATGTAGGACTTCTTGTGGAAACAAGTAAATAAAAAACCTTTCCAGCTACTACATGGAGTAAAAATATTTTGCTAATTTAGCATAAAAATGAGAAATCGCTTTGCCCAGATTTCATATAAAAACAATGAAGTCAGCTTATTTTTTTTTTAAAAGCATATTTTAAACCTGGCAGTTTTTCTACTGGAGTACTGTACACGGTGTTTTAAAGAGCTTCTAACCAGAAGTCACAGTTACAGAGCTAAAATTTACACTGTGTTTACATGCATACTGTTAACCATCTAGATTTGACACAGATAAAAACTAATATGCTGATCCTTATTTTGACAAACAAGAGAGGGCTACATTTCAACCCACTTGATGTATAATAAATAAAATTTCTGTAGTTGAAGAACAAAAATCTTTAAATAGACTTTGAAATCAAAATAAGACAGTGCAGGATTATCAGTGTACAGAAAAGCAGGTATAAAAATACCTCCTTTTCTAGAAGAAAGCAAGGCTGGTTATTAAATTAAAGGTTGAGATACAGCAGGTATTTTAATTCCCATTTCATTTAAAAGCAAGTGGTGTACAAAGTAACGGATATCCATGTGATGCACGTGCTACTTTGCTTGCAAACTTTAGCAGATGATATAAAATTTCTGAAGCTCTTTCCTCACTGAATCCACTGGTTCCCAATTAGATCAAATGACTCTGTATATTTGAGATACAATCAGAAGTTCACAAAAGCCAGTCTCATATTTCATAAAATCTGCTAAATGTTTAGAAAATCTAGACACTTCCACATTTTTTTTCCATGCTTCATTTAAACTTTGATCAGCAAGACTCTGCTTTTATAAATTACCTACTGACATACTCATAAACTGGCTTGGGAAAAACATACAGGTTTTGTTACAATGAATGTTAAGATCTTACATACATCTCAGAGTCTGGAGCTATGGCATTTCTCCAAAATAAGTCACAGTTCCTGCAGTTAGTTAATACAGTACTGCAAAAATGGCACTAAAGTGCATAAATATCTGAATGTTGGGCTAAAAAAGGTGCTGTGCAAGCTTAAGCTACTGCTTTGCCATTATATACAACATAATTTTTCTTTGGGGAGGGGGTACAAGTTCTGGAATGCCACCGATTTTAATTTTAATGGAGGATTGTCTACCGTTCACCTTTCTAGAAGATGTAAATGCCCCCTTTCTGACTCTGCTGTTTGTCAAGAACAGTAAAAGAGAAAATAGTACACTCTAAGAATGCATTTCGAGATAATTTAACAGAAATAGTATTTTTTAAAAAAAAGTATGAATAGATGGTACTCCAGATGACAAGTGGACATGCTCTTTGTAACTACATACAGATCTTCTGCTCAAATGAACATGCTGTTCATTTTTATCAAAACATGAGTACTAAACTACCATAAATAAAATACATACAGTACAGAACAATTAAAACTTTTTTGTACAGTAGTTACTTTTACATTAAACTTACCACCTTTTCAGATATGTTGAAAATTAGGACTCTAAACATGATTATTTCAAAGTATCATTTTTAACAATCTTGCACAGGCCCGAAAATCAAAACCATGAAGCTTTGATTCAGATAGCTTGGCAGGTTTCACATACTTTGACAGGTAGGCTACTTTGAAATATGTTGGGTGTGTTTTTTACTTACATGGTTTATTTTTATCAAAAGACAGTTTGATTACTTTTATTTAAATCTTTACATGAACTGTTTTTGTGCAATACCGCTGCCAGTGTAGCTTGAGAAAACAAAATGTGTCTGGAACATTGGCTACAGTCCAAGTATTTTCTACTTCTTAAAAAAGTAAGATTCTAGGAAATCCAGTGTGAGTGCATTTTAATATTAAACAGGTACCGTTTCTACCACTGGTGATTTGATGCACTCTTCGTGCAGTCTGCTCTTTTCTGTGAGGTTTAGTGAATTCTCAGCAGGGTGCTCTTGTACACAACTGTCGCCGTTCAAAGTTGAAACAAAGCCATCTTGAGAAGGACCTTTCAAGTATGAGTGAAATTCCACTTGAGAGTGACTTGGCCTATGCTCAGCGTATAAACTGTTACATGGAGCAATGCTATCACCTTCAGAAGATGAGCAGCAAACAATCACTGAGGGATTTGCAGAAGGGTAATGAGGGCTGCTAAAAGTTTCCTCTGATTGCCGCGTGTAGTCAACAAACTGTTCTGAAGTCACGTTGTAAGGCACCAGAGAAAGACTGCCATTCTTGACAGAATCTCTTTCTGAGTAAGACTCACCAATCTGGTTAGCAGTGCCAGCAACATGGTTCTCTATTTGGTAATACAGATTTGAAGAGTTAGTATAGTATGAGGCGGTTTTAGAGTGGTTTTCATGCACAGCAGTTCCATCAGAGTAGCAAAGGACAGAAGGAAGAGGCACCATATCAGCATGGGAACCCATGCTTTCTACAAAATCATCTGCTTTATCTTCCTCATCATCTTCCTCCTCATCTTCCTCTTCCTCTTCATCATCATCTGATTCACTAGGGGCTAAACTCTGCGTGCTAGAATCTGTAACTCCACTACAAAAGCTACTCCCGTCTTCCTCTTCCTCCTCTTCCCCGGGGCAGCCCAAGTCCTCGGCTGCCTGGGAATGGATAACTGCAGCCGGAGGTTCAGTCTCAATCTCAAAATTTTCTGCAATTGAATAATCAGCTGGATGGGGTCCTGGGCTCATAGAACTAGTGTGTGCACTTATCTCACCGTGGCAGCCATTTAGTGCTGGAACTTGCTGCTCTCTGTTTTTCTCCAATTCAAGTTTCATTATTGTGTGCAAGAAGTGAGTCCGTACACGGATAGGATTAAATTCAATTCTACCTGCAGTATTGCTACACCCTTCTTTAGTGCAACCGCATGGGAAAGACATACGATCCACCTTTTAAAAAAAAGAATACAGATTAACAACACACAGCTTAAACCTGGTGCTACGACAGAACCCAGGCAGCCTAGAGAAATACAGTGGGATTCACCTTGAGAAGTATTTGTAAGAACAGTCAAAGCTAGGGATTCAGAGGGTTAGCCCTGGAATTTAGCACGGATGGGAACAGTAAGGGACCCATACATGCAACAATGTTGCAGAGTAGGAAAAATATGTTTCTGTTCACTAGGTGAAAGCAGCACGCAGTGGAACAAAAAATTGGTAGTTTTTCTGTTTATGGGTCTGCTACAGCTTTTCTTCACATTGTGCTCAAATCCAGGCAAAAGCACAACCAGAAAGAGTCTTAAAATTTGGTAAAAATAATGGAAACTAGAAACTTATTGAAACAAAATGAATTATGTATAAAAACCTTTATAAAGTTGCTAGTGGTGACACCTGACCACAGAAAGCAGGAATAAATAACTCAAGTACAATTTAAAAGATATTCCAGTCAGATGTAGATGCAGTATTGTGAACTCAATGGACTGTGGGCAAAACTGCTCTATCTAATGATAGCCATCCTAAATTTATAAAAATGTGACCGAGTCCACAAGTGGGATAGCTCAATTCGATAGCTGAAGGTCTATGATTTTCATCTACACTGTAATAACCTAAACATCAAATACCATGGAGAGGAAAACTATATAATACAACGCAGTACATCTTCCACGCATGAAGATGAAAACAGGAACAGCAAAGAGAATATATTATTTAAACTAGCAGAGAAAGTTTAGCTTGGATTTAAGAAATGATGAAAAAGGCATTGAGGAAGAAATCAACTCAGTTGCGTAACAGCGACTCGGGATAATTAGTGGAAACATCTTTTAGGAACATTTGGGGACACTATGTAAATGTACAATATGAAATACCTTTTCAGTCTGCAGAGGAAAAACTACCTGCTCTATCAGCAGATGTATTTCTTACTGCCTACATGCAAGCTTATCATGCACACATATTAAGTATCATGCGTGTTAAATATGGGATGGTACCACAGAGTTTCACTTATTGTTTCTCACTGAATTTAACATAATTCACATTTGAACAGTATGTGAATTGTCTCTGAAATAAGAGGTAATATCCCTTCTGAAATCTGCAGGCTACTGGTTCTTCTGTTGTCTGCGTTTGCATATTTAGATAAAGGCCAAAGAGGAATACGAGGAGCAGAATATTTATATAAGAGCAGAAAACCTTCCCAAAAATAAACATTGTATGTGCCTAAACCAATCATACAATAAATAAAGATGTTTAGAGATTGTTTGTACTGCACGCTATATACTTTTATCTGGGCCTTAAAAAAACTGCCTTGAGATCCGTAAGTGTTCTCATTTAATAATTAACCTAATTAACTTCCAGTAGTTTTAACTTTAGCAATAAAAAGCAGACACGTGTGCACGCATGCACCCCCTCCCCCACCTTGATAATTAAAAAATGTGAGTAATGCAGACATTTACCTGACATTTTATGCCCGCAAGGCTGCAAGTGCAGGTCTCGGGATCGCAGAAGAGGCGGCAGTCGCAGCCGCAGTCCTCCCTGGAGAGGCGGATGGCCCGCAGCTCGTGTTTTTCCTCCACGTCGATCTTCTTCACCCCAGAAGCTCGCAGCAACGCCCTTCGCTTTTTTGTCGGCAGGGGTTGTAGAAAGAAGTACTCATCTACTTCAGTGTTGTCTAGATCAATATCATCATCAGAAATATCATCCAGTGTCAGGGTATTAGCTTCTTCAGATTCCACTGTACCATTCTTTGTCATCTGTTGCACAGACCAATTAACAAAGTCCTTAAACTATACCCACATATACACACACACACATATATATATGTGTAATGCATTATGAACGTGGAAAGCTGTATGTAAAAATGCTGCATGACTGCCAGTAAGTTCCAGAATATGATTACAGATGGGATGAAAAGGCAGTTCTTTCCTATTTAACATGTGAATTAAATACACGTTTTCAGTTGCATGTTTATCATGAAACTATTTTTTTTGTTACTTTCTAATTTATCTGTTCTTTATGTCTTTTATTATTTGTCATTGTTTGCCAGACCTCATGCCCTTCTAAAATTCTAGTCTTTTCTATATTGTTTCCTAAGTTAATTTTTGCTCCCTTAATCGATTCTACTTCCTGTTTCTCTCTGGGCTCTTTAAAATTCTTCAGAATCCCTTTTGAGACAGTAATTATATTACCAACACTGTTTCAGGTTACAATGCATCACAGATTCCTAAAATAGTGTATTTTATGTACTATTCACTATCCTGTGCCTCTGTAGCCTGACAAGTTACTTGATGTTTGTACAGCTGAGGTCACAAAGCCGTATTTCCACTTAATCATTTGGGCAGGTGTTGGTATTTCCTTCTTGAGTTGACGATTTTAAGCCTGGAAGTCACTTAAATTTGCCCCTTTCTACTTAGATTACTTCATGTTTATTTGCAATGTATTTCATAGTGCTGATGCACACAGCTCCTTCCAGTCCTTGTTGATCCTGAAACTAACACAGCTAGCATTGAATTGTCATCCATTTTAGTACTTCATTAACCAGTCCATAGTATTATTAGGTAGTTAATGACTGAATAAACTTCGGAAAAAAAAAAACAAAACTGTTAACCTCTTATGGAGGATCTTGAGAGAAGTTTTTAGAGGATTCATGCTCCTTTCCTAGGAATATGAATTTTTGAGCCTCTGTAGATAAAAGTATCCTGGCACTATATTATTATCGAGGTATAGTCTAGCTCTCAAACCTTTCAAAAATTGTTTGAAAATTAAATGGCCATGAACATGTAACACAAACATCCAGTGCCACTTTCATAAGACAGCAAGGTTCTTTACCATAGTCCTGTAACTCATCTCATATAGAAAGGGGTGTATATATTCAAGGAGAAAAGAAAAAAAAAAATTACTGCACTGGAGGAAGGTTAATTCTCCCATCTGTGGTAGAGCTCACTGGTGATATCTGCCAGATAACACAAATACAGGGTTTATAAAAGCTCTTCTACAGAGAAAATTGCTTGAGAATCAAAATAATATCAAATGCTTAAAAAAAAGATTAAACAAGTGCATTTATATGATTTATTTTGTCACATAATAAATCCTTTTTCTCTTACTATTGTTCTATGAAGTAATTTTGCTTAAAATGGAAAAACAAACAAACCCAGAGCCCTAAGGTTCACCCTGCTCTATGCAATACTCTCAATTGATGAGGTTACTGATTTCCAGTAGCCGAAAACCTGGTCTCATACTTTTGTGACTAAAACACGGTTCAACTATGTGATAACTATGCACTGATGGGGTCTCCAATCTTATTTGCACTAATGGTATCATCACGGGCACCATTATGACCTCACAAAAAAAGGTCCCCAGTCAGTGTAATTTGAATGTTTCTTACCTATAGAAAAATAGCCATTTGAATTCTTTCTCTGTTTTCCCTTATTTACTTGCAGAGAATTTCAGCTCGGTTTGTTATACTTTATGCACATATATTTCCAGCTCTTCACCTTAAACACAGGTATTTTCAATATGTCCTCAATCTCCTTCAGATTATTTTGTTTCTCTGTTTTCTACTATTCATTTCACTTCACAGTGGCTCGGAGAAGAGGGGGTAATGGCTCCCTGATCATTTCTGCCTGGCCCTGGGGCAACGGAGAGATTATTTACACCAGGTATGTCAATGAATTGGTTCAGTAAGGTAGGAAAGACAATGTTAGATGTCATCCTTTTTCTATATAATCTACAGTGAGAGACGGGTATATCCACAGAGTAATTAAATGCATCTTGAATCATCTTGAATTAGCTGTCTGAAACCAATGAGAGGGAACACTCCACAGTACATGCAACTCAGCCTGAATGCTCAAATCCAGAATGCCATCCTTATTTTTTTTTTTATAATTTTCATTTTTTGGCTAGCTAGGTACAACTAAGTGCAGCGTATTTTTGCTGCTTTGCTTGCCTTTTTTTTTTTTTAATGTAACAGGAGAACGACCTACCTCAGAATTCTGACGTCTCTAGCTTTAAATACACAAGACTCAAAGCACTCTTTAAGCAGATCCCTGTTATTTAACTGCCTAACAGAATCTAAGTTTGAAATTGGGGAAGGGGGAGAATTCTATTCCCTGCTTCCGTAATTATTTTAGTATTTTATTCAATTACTATTTAATAAAAATTAAGTTTCAGGGCTCTTACCCATATGCAGTGAATGCTGTAAATGCTCATCTTACAAAGGTTCCTATAGAACCATAGGAACCCTGGCAGGCATTTCTCCCCCTGCAAACCTTCATTTGTTTCCTGCACAGGGGTAGAGCACTAAGGAAGGGAACACTGCAGGCAGCACGTGGCATCAGACAGCAGTTTGCCATTTCAAAGCACCTTAGCTCCTGACTCCTTTGCCAGATGACTTCCTTGCTGTTTCCTCTGATATTTTTCTCAATTTTGGCACACAAAGAACAAACGAATTAAGGAAATGAAAGATTCCAGCGTTTCTCAGACAAGTAATTGGGTAGCTACAAAGGGAGGAAGATGAATCAAGAGCCATCAAATACATTTTGCAATACAGAACTTCAGGGGAACATTAAGTTCTCTTGATTGTCATAATATTGCTCATCCAAATTAAACTTGGTACGTAGATGGGTAAAATTTCTCTCATAAAGCTAAAGGTTAATCTCATAACAACGGAACGAGGCAAAGGCCAATGAATACATGAAACCTTTGGGTGAAATTCACTTCAACTCTGTAAAATGTGAAAAATTCAGGTTAGACCCTTCTGCCTGCACTACCATTGCTTAAAAGTTCACAAAGGAAACCAACTGTGTCCACAGACCTGGGAGCCTTAACATCACTAGGGTCATGCTAATCATTTTAATAGAACTTAATTTGAGGAGACATTATGAGTGAGCAATGTCCCTCTTCCAGCCTATTTATGGTGCTTACTCATAATGTTTTCTCAAATGACAACATATTAAAATAAAACCTACCTTGTGCCTTTCATCTTGAAAAGATGGCTTTTATGTCCAGATTGCCATTAGAATTTTCACACTTTGCTGCTAACGAGTGTTTACGGCACTGTCAGCAGTGTTTACACCAAAGTGGTGGTGCTAAACGACTGAGGTGACTAGAAGATAATTATATAGTCTTTATGTGCTTTTAATTAAGAGAAGTTTTGGCTCCTCACTTTTAGCAAGTAGAATAATAAATGGTACCTAATATTATAAAAACTCAATTCCAATAAACTCTTGTATTTCTAATTTTTTTAACAAATTCTACAACACAGAATGCATTCTACCTACAGACTTGCATATTTTAATCCAATATAAAAAATTTTAAAACAGGGAAAAAAATTTAAAAGCCATACTGAAAATGTTACTTTCTGTTTGCATAATGGCTTTCAAACAGAAAACTCCTTTTGAGCAAAATTTCCCCTACTTCATTTTCTTCACTTTTCCGTGCAGATGCGCAGTAATTTTGATGCAAATCTTGATTAGTCCATTTTCATTAATATTGTAATTGCTGACACTGTCACCTTAAAACTCTACAGCATCTCCATTTTGTGTTCATTTAGAAACCACATGAATGACCAAGAAGCTCTTCCATCTCTATAATGGGAAATCAGCAACACACTTTACAGTGATTCTTCACTAATTCGGTGAGTCCCGGATTTGCTTTTGGGAGACAAAGTGCTTTTATTTTATTTTTTTGCCCCAAGTGTATAATCAGGAATGCAACTATGCTTGAGTTTAATGGACTAGTTAAAAAAGGAAGTTTTCTGTTCCCTATGTTTTTATACATGCTCTAGAGTGAAGAGAAATATTTTAGTCTAGTAAAAGATTTAACACTAGTAAGACGTTACTGTTTTTACACTACTCTCGGGATTCTGAAGGCCTAACCAGAATTTCTTAATATTTGAATTGAAACTTTGGAGTCAGGTTACCAGTCTCAGAACACACTAGTAAACTATTCCCATATCAACTGCCGAGGAGTAACGAAGAAAAAATCCCACCTCTGCTGAATTAAGTGTAAGGGAAAGGACTTTTCCGTTTGGTAAAGGAAACAACTACAATTAAAACGGAGAAATGCAAATCAGGCTTTCGTTACTCACTGAATGCTTATGAAGAGATTTTGCTGGAACTTAACAGTCACAGTAAAGATGTGACACAGTAAACAAGTGACTGGGGAGATGGAAGTACACGCTGTATTTGGAAGAGGAGCAGAAAGTAGAATCTATGTCCCAAAAAAGGAGTGGTCTGGAGTGAAGTAAGTTAGTTAATGAAGAAAGGAGATCCATCCCAGCCAAGAGGCAAATTATGAAAGCACGAAGAGCCAAGCTCTACGCCATACAGATGAAGGCTAAAAGGCCTAAATGGGATCTGTGATTTTTCTTGACTTACTTTCTAGCTACAAAAAAACCAAGGGAAAGTGAAGTATTTGCATACTTTACTATTCTTCGCTCGCTCCACTGGGGATTCCTCTCTTTGAGCAGATTCCTGGAAATCAGCCAAGGGATCTCCACAGTCATTGACTACACTGACACAGCTCGATTCACGCTTGATGATCTGAAGATCCTGTGATGTGACATGTTTAGAGGTATAATCTCTATCTAGTGATAAGTCAGTAATGCTCTAAGGCTTTGGTTTCCAACCTGTCCAAATATCTGTCTTTAATGTGCCTTCTTCCTAAGCGGTTTTATGTTTGTTTATTTTCATTATGACAGTTCAGATTTCATGAACTATTTAAGAATCTATTTAGCTATTAAAATAAAAAAACAGTTAAGAGACTGAAAAAAATAATTACAACAGTAAGGGTTCAGACATAGTTCATTCTATGGGAAAAATGCTGAAAGGCATTTCTTTTACTTATAGGGTGCCAGTTTTATCTGGACAACCGTTAGTAGTATCTGGAACTGAGATATACTATCACACAAGAAGGTTCTATGGAGAACAGCAGTTTAGTTACAATTCTAAATATTGTTCAATTTTACTCAGAGAATTCATCTGAAAAAGAGCCCAAAATACATATAACACAAACCATTGCACAGGACATCTTTCATCCACTGCAAAACCATAAAAAAACCCAGAAGTCTTGCCACCAGTTTTAAAGAGGCAGAAGGGACGCTTCCAAGAACACAACCGCCTTCTCTATTCTCAACTTCACAGTTTCTTTCCTCTCCCATGCTATATTTAAAAAGACAGCTTCAAAAGTGCCTCTGAGATTTGTTCTGACTAGCCACACTGATAGAGCTGGTTAATTTGTCTGACATATTTCTTCTTTAACAGACATCCTTTAGCGAAGTATTAAAGACACACAATCATATAAATGAGTACACTGAAGAAAGAAAACATTTTCAGTATTACTGTTTCTTACTTTTTGCCAAATCCGCTCAAGTCGGCCAAGAAAATAAGTTGTTTCACTTTCTGTATTTAGGATGTTACCGTTCCCTTGTCTAAGAGGGCGCTGTGCAAGGGCTCAGGAGACTTATTCTCCTCCTGGTACTTCCAGGCTTCTGGTGGACACCCTGCTCAAGGCCAATTTACACCACCCCTCTGCCTTTGCTCTCTGTCTGCAGAAAACAGGGAGTAAAGAGCAACCTCCCCGTAAAGCACCTTGAAATACACATCAATAAAAGCGACAGCAGTTATTGGTAATATCAAACAAACATGTCTTCCGTAAAATAAAATTTAAAAAAGAAAAGAAAAATGCCATTGTTTTGATTGAAAATGGAGTTGATAGAAGATAAAAAGTTGATAGAAACACATGTTTAACACCCCCGCGTTGGGCCTGTATAGCTGTGACACTGCTCATTTAAATAACTGAGGCAGGGATCAAAGTCTTGAACAGATTTTACCTTTAGTTTTAGAGAATTGAGTTTTTCCTCCCTTAGATGCTCCCTTAACATCTCTCGGTGCAGCCTCTCCTGTTCCATCGCAAACTCTCCGAGCGTGTACTGGCGCACGCTGTTGTGTCGCGTGGACATTCCCAGCGTGCTTCCCCCTTGGCTGGGAACACTGGTGAAGCCTTGTCTTCTCGTGAAGTAATACACAGTAACACAGTTAAAATGGACATTTTTTGTTCTCTTCCGCTTCTCCCTCTTCAGGATTGAAGAAGCTGGAACAGATGCAGATTACAGCATGAATGATAACGTGTAGCCACAGAGCAGATTTGCCACTTGTGTAGTTCCATTTACCTTAACAACTCCTGACTACGTACGCACTAACGTCCCGAGATGTGCAGCCTAAATGAGAAGATAACAGGAGAAATATACACAAACCTAGAAGCCATTGCAAACTGCTACAATCATCCACAGAAATTTTTGTCCAGGAGAGTTGTGTTTTCCCATAGCGTTATAAAAATATTTTATCCTTTGACCAAGGAAGCAAGTAAATCCCAGCAAAAGGAACTTCTTTCACAGTGTCACCTCAAAGACAGCGATCCACCAACTTGCTCCTCCTCTTCAAAACCCTGCAAACAAAGCCAGGCTGCGTTTGACGGCAGGAGGGGCAGAGCAGACCCATCTCCACAGGTCTCTCTCTGCTGTAAGGACTCTGCCAGCAAGGCTGAGCTCTAGAGCTCTGTAAACGCATCTTTAGAGCACTGGGTCACGTTGGCAGAAAAATTACTACCTCTTATAATCTAAAATGTGAGAAATTAGTGTTAGAAAAACCATAAAGGCAGTGTGAATAGCGTTTCAGATTGTCTCAGAAATTCATGCCATCACCATCACAGAATGATCCAGGAATAATGCTGATTAACAATCAGGTCTACTTCCTTTCTCCTTACCTTCATCAGCCTTTCTGCCGCCATCTGCCGACACACGTGTGTCTGCGTGTATATAAATACATTCCAATGTGTAGAATTTTGGCAAAAAAATTAATTCTAATCTTTTCTAATTCTTCTCTGATTCCTCTCACACTTGTGCTCAGTTTTTCTTATACAGTATCATATAAAATGGATTTTTTAAAAAAGCAAATGCCAAATTTCAACTGTTAAATCTTCTTTTTTCTACAAACTTTCTATTCCTGCCAGCAATACTTATCTATTGTTTCTCACTGCTAATAGTGGTGAGCCTTTAGAGGAAAACAGAAAGAGACACAAATATTAGAGAAAGATAAGAGATGCATGTTGATTTTTAAAATGAGCAGCCTGATTTATTTGATTATTGAGAAATGGCAATGGATGTTGAGAATGTCATTGCTTTGTAGTTTACAGGTCACAATTGGGCAGGTGTGAATGAGGGACCTCACGGCCAGAATTCAGGCAGTAAAATGATTTAGAAGGTGCCTGACCACCCTGGAAAGACTTGGAGCCATTCTACAAAAGCAGGAAGAGCACCAGGATGTTCACTGCTCGTCTCAAACTGCACCATCTCTGGAGACTGGAAGTGCTTGGCCTTCAGCCTCGGTTTCGTAACGGGTCTGGTTCATTGTCACAGCCAAAACATATTTATTCTCTAATCTCATTATGTAGTAAAACATGAATCACCAGAAATGTAAAAATTCCAAACTTTTACATGAAGTAATACAGTCCAAAACCCAGCAAAATCTACCTCCTGTATGAAAACTCAGCATATTAGAAAATACAGTCCTGTAACCAAATTACAAACACCGTGCCCTACTGACACGATGATAAAACTATTAATCTTCTGTAAATACTGCTAAGCAGCTAAAAGCACAGGTATATAAGTATATATATATAAGTAACATGCACTTCTTCAGATACGCTGCAGGTATGTTAGACTGTAAATATAAACCAGATAAATAAGCTCAGGTCCTATATTCACTTACATGCTCTGAGTGAAGGATGTTCCAAAATTGTCTAGGAGGTAGACAGGGGAATCAAATTCTGTTACATTAGGCACGTTTAAACTTACATCCCAGTTTAAGCAAATCTCAACGCGACCTATCAAAAATATTTACAGGAAGCTCTTAGTAGGGGAAGAGGGTTATTTTGTTAGAAGAGACTAGTTAATAGGGGTGTGTCGATTTTGCATGATATTAGATATTATTTTAATGTACAGTTTCACAACAAAACCATCTTTAATTTTTTTTAGTTTGGAAGACGGGGTAATTTTGATATTGTGACATTCTCTTTCAATTTAGTATGAAAGCAAATACTCTGAGTCAGAGCCTTCACTGCCTCTATGCTCTTACAAACAGGAAAGGGCATATTAAAAAATCCTGCTTCTGATGAAGGATTCTGCTGCATCTATACCATTATGGGATGTATCCATTTTCTGATAGAACAGTATTGATGTTATCTGAATCTCAACTGGATCTTGCCTCTGTTTTGGGAGGAATATTGACAGCTACTGAAGGGCAAGTAGATTTTTTTACCAAGTAGAAGAACCAGGCACAAATAGAATGAGAGATAAAACTACAGTAAAACATTAAAGGAAAGAAAAGATAGGCAGCTAATCTTAGAGAGATATATATATTATGTGCTGCATGAGAAAAAAAAATAACATATATGTTGCATGAGGAAACACAAGGTAATTGTGCCCATAAATCACACAAATTAGCAAATGCCTTTGAATCTTCACCTGTAAACTTCAGTTTCTACCACATAAGGTCTACTTTTATAGTAATTTAGTTTAGACCTTATCTATGGAACTCCTGACATGGTAGCTTACTGGCAGGAATACCAAATGTTGCAATAAAACTGCTTCCAGTCTGTCAATCTCTTTATGGAAGATATACTACTTTCTAGATAAAGAAATCGACTTTAAGTTTTTTTCACACGATACACACTAATATTAATAGTTAAATGAAGGTAGGCAGAAGACTCTGCAATCTTATTACTTCCGCTGAAAAAAAGAATGTGATGAATCTATGACAAAAACTAGATTATATGAAACACCTTTTCCACTATGTGGCTTTTTGGGGAGGGGCGGGGGTGCCCATGTGTGTGCTCTCAAAATTTAAAACCTGAATTTCATACATTGCTATATGGTTGTGCCTTAAAGTTTGGTCACAGTCTCTCTCGGGAATAGTGGAGTCGTCATGAACTGTCTCAAAGAACCCATTAATGCATTTCTTCAAAGTTTTTATAGTTCTTATCACTTTTACTCATTAAATTATCAAAGCAACACCATCAAAAGTTGTTTGTTTGGGTTTTTTTTAATATATCACTGACAAAAACTGTGTTAAAATAGAATTAAGCTGAACTTCAAGAACATGCTGGCATTCTGTAGCTGCAACACCACCACAGCACTACACAACTGCATGGAAGGCAGCATGAGAGGTGACATGCGTTTGTTGTAAATGTCATTAAAGTTCAGGGTTTTATTTATTAATGTTATGGTTCCAAGTCAGACAAATTATTTGATAGTCTGTGTAAGTAAACAAGCATGAAAACATTCAGAGCCCTGAAATTACACGTGTTTTTCTGAAACACATCCCATCTTTTGAGTTTGCTTCTGTCTCACCCAAGAGCTCATTAAGGGGAAGAGCTAAGGCTCTGTGACTAACTCTATAGTAATTTCTTTAATGTTGCTGCTAGGAAGCAGTCACAATATATTCACGTTGATAAGAACGCTGTTTACAAGAACAGATCAGCAGGAACCGTGAAAGATTATAGGATTTTACTTGATTCCCAAAAGCATAGGATAGAGGTGGCAGTGAGGGAACTGGAGAATTGCAACCATCTCAGTAACCAAGGACACCAAAGGAGGCACAGTTGGCACCACAAAGGCACTGTGTATTTGCTCTATGATACCTTCTAGAATCTTTGAGCAGAGAGCTGCCTAAATGTGACCTCAAAAAAATTATTATTAGATATTGAATGGAAAAGATGAACATTTTCCATTATCAGGGACAAAGTGCTCTATAATTCATTCAGTCCTTTTGCTTCAAGCCAACCAGAACTCAGATTCTCAGATCATCTCATCAAGAGGCAGGGGCATATGTTATTTTGCACGCCCTGTACCTCAAGTGGTACGTTCAGATGACTGGTACTTACTGCTGAGGACACTGCTGAACCCAGGACAGAACAGAAGGACACACAAAATGCGTAGCTCCTGACATACCGGAAAGCATGAACATTGGAAAGCACGACCATATGGCCAGACAAAATTTACTGATCAACTAATCACCTGCTAAACTCTTTTTAGAATGAGGGGCACAGATCGTGCAAGGCTTGCAAGCCTCTTTGGAGTAACTTTTGGAAGTTTTGCAGGGAAGCAAAAGCTCATAACCTGAACATTTATCCACATTGATCCCTCTTCCCCAGGAGAGCTCCAGTAACGGTGTCCTTCCTTGGCCACTCTCAAAAAAGTACTTGCGCACCACCCGCCTGCGGATGCCACTGTCACCTGCTCTGCACCAGAAGGGCCATATTGACTCCAGGCAGCGTCTCTACGCTGAGATGTGGGGTTTTAGCACCTCCTGGACACACACTGTCAACAGGAACTAGAAGGTGGTTTTAAAAATTAACATCATCTCGGGTCTGGCAATTCTGGGCGAGTGAGGACGCCAGAGGGAATAGGAACATTTATCATCACCCAAAACTGCCCTATGGGTCACACATGATTTTTAACACATTTATATACAATAAATCTGATATATTCCATGGAAGGAAAAAAAATACTCCAGTCTCATGTATTTAAACACTTAACACAATTTTTAGTTCCATGTTTCAAGATTTTATGGAATTAAGTATTTTTGACAGATACATAACTACTGTGATGCCTAAAATACATCCATTATCAGAGGGAGGGATGATACTATTAAGAACAAAATTAGTACTACAAAACTATCTCTCAGAAAAGGTCACTATATCTGAACAAGGTCTTCAGACACAGATATCTTCAAACAGGACGGGGGGAATTCCTCATCTGAAATAGTATCAGCTGCTGAAATGTTGATTTTTGGCATTTGACATTTGAGGGCTCAGTTTCTGGGTTTAGCAGAGCAGAGCCCACCTTAAGAACCTGACTGCAGCTGGCCTCTCTCCCTCTGGGGTCCCCTCAGGCCCGTGGCTTTGCCTTCTCCTCCAGGTGCAGCAGAGGCAGGGCTGGATCTGGGCACAGCAGCCCCAGCCCGGAGCCCTCCAGCCCAGCACAGGCAAGACTGGCAAAACTGGCAATTGTCCATAAACAGGATGATTAAAGCAGAGGCCAACAGAATTAAGGGAAGACTTTTAATAGCACGTAACTGTTTGACCCAAGCACGGCGAACATATCCTGGAAACAAACCTGCTCTTTTGTGCTTGCCCTTCTGCTCTCTGCCCGCACACAGACACAGCAGGATGGGGCTATTCATCTTTTTCTCAGTTATTAACCTCTCTCCCTCACAACAAACCTCTTTATGCACAGCAGATCAACTGTCAAAAGACTAAACAAACATAATTATGGTTGTTCCTATAGGTGGTAAATTATACACAGTGGGGACTATCTCCTACAATGGGACACTAAGTCAAAACCTTTATTACCATCTTGATTAAAATGGTAACATTGTATCTATCAAAACATAAAGCACAACTTCTATCACCCAGTGGCTAATGGTAATGGCAGACTAGATGGTTTAACAGAAAGACTAAGTGATCCTCAGATATATTTTAAGCTTATAGGTACTTCATCAAGTGCATTTAATGCATTTTTCCAGACACAGTGCATCCCTTAAGGCTGCATAAAACAAGAGGCCCCACTAATTCATGTTTCAAAGATAATCTAAAATAAAATTTAAGTGAAAACTGAAGGAAATACCAATGTAAAAAAAAAAAAAACCAGCTATCATGGAAATAACAATAGCCTTAAAAAATAAATCTGTTCTGTAAAATATCTTCCTTTCTGCTGTTCTTCCTCACTTGGGCTGCCCTGTCGCATAAATCTCCCTCCCAACAACGATCAATGGGAGAAGGGCAAATATTACAAAGAGTGGTTTGGGTTTGACAATACAACTTCCTGTCGGATTCATCCTGGCTGAAGTTGTACAGAGCATCGCTCTGGGCTGCAATTCTGTCACCAAAGAAACAGCAAGTGAGAAAATACTGTCTGGGTTTGGAAACAGACTACTCAATGAAGAAGTTAAGAAAAATGCGAGCCATTCAAGGTGAGGTGAGAGAATAAAGAAGGGCCTTTGCTCATCAACAGTTAATAAAAAAATGAAGCGATTTATAAGGCAGAAAAGCTTAAACATTTGCCTGGAGGAACGTGTGACTAGAGAAGGGTGAAGAAAGATGTAGCAATACACAGATTTGTAACAAATCAATGTCAATGTTTTCATATTTTAATGTAACCAGAACACTATGGTCTTAGTGTCTCCTCAGTGTTGTATTTATATGGAAATAAATGGATTATATGGAAGAAGCTATCAAGTCCTGCTGCTAAGTTAGTTTCAAACAATGGTTGCCATCACCTTATTCCTACCAACAGGCTCCTATTTATAAGATGTTTTGCACTTGCCTTCTGTATTGCAAATAAAATTTATTTTTCATTATATCTATTTTTGGGAGCCCAAATAATTTTATTACTAGCTCGTCCCCCACAGGTTATTTGAAGTTATACCAGCAGCCCTCTAACTTCTGAAATTATGAGCCCTTCTTCCTCTCTCTCTGCCACAGCAAGGTATTTTCAAACCGTGGAGCAGGAAGCCAGAAGCAGAGGGGATTCCCACTGACCTCTGCCCGTGGGGGTGAGCCCTTTACCTGCTACCCCTTCCCACCCGCCAGGACCAACCAAGCCAGGAAGTTCCCAGCCCAGAGAGACATAAGGGAAAGACGCTGACGCCCAGCCACTGCCTCCTCACAACGGGTATAAAGCTCTGAAGCTGCTTCTGGTGTCCCTTCCTCCTCCACCTCCAGCTGTATTGTCTGCACTCTCCCCTGAGAATAAACATTACTCATTTATTTGTGAAAAACAATTTGTGAAAAACTCTTTTCATGAAAGAGTTTTAATTTGAAAAATTCAGGTTTTATCATATTAGTTCACAATCTATTTCTTACGTCTTGCTAATAGATATCATCCATCCAACGCCCAAACCCCAAGAAAAGTAATTTTCCAAAGAGGAAAATCAATATTTGCACTAGCAGTCCAGTGTATCTTTATGAGAATCATCCAAGTCTCATTAGTATACGCATAAATTAGAACTGATGAAATAGGGAAGCAACAGTAATAACGTGCTGGCAGACTGGAAATTTTGGCGAGTTGCTCCCACGGACACAGAGAGCACTGAAGAGCTGCACCTTTCATTCACCCTTGAACATCCTCCCTTTGCTCTCTGGGCAGTGGAGCTACCGCCGTGTGAAACCTGTGAAAATCAGAGCGTTTCCTTCTGCACGTTTAGCGGCCAAAACAGAATCCACCCTCCCTCTCCACGTGGGAAGAGATCCCACTGCAGCTGTATTCATCCATAAAAAGCAAAGTCTGCTTCCTAATTTTCCAAAATTCAGGTAGGAATGACATCTTAAGCCCATCATGTTTTTCAACCTTTTTTACTGACAAAACTGGTAGTTCTTTGATTATGAAACATAAATAATCTCAGTTCTGGCTGAACTCCAAGACATAAGCACTTTCTTCTGCTGTCTCAGCTATTCTCCTGATGTCAGACACACATTGAAATAAATTTGAACCATATGGCTGGCCAGCAGATTACCAGCACTCTTGCATCAATGAGGGCAAAGCAATTCATTGTCACCAGCGCAGAAATATCTTAGGCACGTGAAAATTTCAAAAGGCTGGAAAAAACATGTATGAAACAGCCTTTTGGATTAAAGTTCTATTTTAGACCAGAGGAAATGCTGCTTTTTCTTATACTCTACTACTTGTTTGTCCACTTTTTACATACTCTTATAAACCACTATGGCAAGAAGGATTAACCCTTCTCAAACTGCTCTGTGACTTTCCCATGCAGTGTTTCATCAAGTTTAACCCCACAGAGCAGCAAAACCAGCAGTATCATGGTAATCCAGCTCAAAGCATCGCTCGTAAAAGCCATTTTGCTTTGCAATCCTCACAGAAAACAAAAACTTGGTCACATTCCAGAAACTGCCTTTATCTCCTACCTCTCCTTCTATCCCACTGCCTCCCAAAAGGCATTTTTCTAACAGTCTCCATACACTACATTGACAAATATTAAATCCTTAACGATGAAATACTTTTCCTACAAGGTAGAAATCCACATTAAGAGGAAAAGCTGTGACACACAATACACCCTCCCAAAGAAACATGCTGGCTTCAGAGCAGGCGGGTATTTTCTGAAATAAGTTTGAATCTGGAAGTCTTGAAGGGAACTGCACACTCAGAAAGGTATAAAATGAGCAGTGGAAATTTAACAGGATGGGGACAACGCTGTGGAACAGCAACACGTGCCCTAACAGTGCTTCACTGCTCCATCCTTCTGGCACCTTCCTCTTGAGTAAAGCTAGTCATTTTCAAAAAAACAACTAGCTCACAGACAAGTTTGACATGAATAGGAGAGGTTTTTAATTTGTACTTTAGTTAAACATTTTACCTCACTCTCACAGTTTTGTCTGAAGTCTCACAGAAATATTAAATTCTTGAGATGCATGCCTAAAGCTGGAATTTTACTACTAAAATTTCAGGGAAAGATTTTAGTTTACTTTCTCAGCACCCTCTATCTGCAGACCACTGTTCTGTGACATTCATCACACCAGTCTGGTTCCCCCACTCTGCAAACATAATCCGGCTGCGGGGTGAGGAGGAGACACCGAACTGTTCTCTGCCTCACCATTGACTCTAAATGCCAGCTGCTCTTTCACAGATGATGGTTTGTGACCTTGGCCCCAGCTTCAAAGCGTGAGGGGGGAAGCTGCTACCGTGGATCCTTGCAGGAACACCCACGCAGAACAACTGTGTTAGCAGAACTCTCCTAAGACACTACAAGCAATCCTTTGTCACATCTTCTGGGTGACTTCTGTGAACAGCCATTTGCTAAAAAAACAACTACCCATTTAGCTGTCCATGACTTTGCATTTGCATATTTTGCATATCTCTCACCATCATCTTCAACAAAAAAAATTTGTTTATATGCTAACCCAACAAAAACATCATGTAAGGCAAAAGCTGTCCCTCTGTATAGTATATGAAATGCATTAATTTATAGGAGCAAATGTCAAAAATATAGAACTATAATTCATTGCACAAATACTTCTAAAAACCAGTGGGAGCCTGCCCCTCTTTACAGTTTTTTGAAACACCTTCTGCAACAGTCATTATTGCAGAATAAAGACAGCAGGCGAGGTCCTGCCGTGGCGTACCCTGCCCTGTCAGTCTGTATGAGTGACTGGGCTAAGACAAACTTGACCTCCCACTATGACAAAGTGACCCACTTGGTGGTGTCTGCTTGAACTTTAGTCAAAGATCTTTGACACAGTTTCCCACAGCATTCTCCTGGAGAAACTGGCTGCTCATGGCTTGGGTAACAAAACCTGCCTGGATGGCCAGGCACAGAGAGTGGTAGTGAATGGAGTTGAATCCAGTTGGTGGCCAGTCATGAGTGGCGTTCCCCACAGCTCAGTATTGGGGCCTGTTCTCTTTAATATCTTCATCAGTGATCTGGACAAGGAAATCGAGCGCACCCTCAGTAAATTTGCAGATGACTCTAAGTTGGGTGCGAGTTTTGATCTGCTTGAGGGTAGAAAGGCTTTGCAGAGGGATCCGCACAGGCTGGATTGATGGGATGAGGCCAATGGGATGAGGCCAACAAGGCCAAGTGCCAGGTCCTGCACTTGGGTCACAACAACCCCATGCAACACTACAGGCTCTGGGAAGAGTGGCTGGAGAGCTCCTTGATAGAAAAGAAACTGGGGGTGTTGGTCAGCTGTTGCTGAATATGAGCCAAGAAGGCCAACAGCGTCCTGGTTTGTATCAGGAACAGCGTGTTAAGTAGGACTACGGAAGTGATTGTCCCCCTGAACTCGGCACTAGTGAGGCCACACCTCAAATACTGTGTCCAGTTTTGGACCCCTCACTACAAGAAAGACATTGAGGTGCTCAGGTGGGTCCAGAGAAAGGCAATAAAGCTGGTGAGGGGTCTGGAGAATAAGTCTTATGAGGAGAGGCTGAGGGAACTGAGGTTGTTAAGCCTGGAGAAAAGGAGGCTGAGGGGAGACCTTATCGCTCTCTACAACTACCTGAAAGTATTTTATTTTAAAATCTCTCAACCTGGTTGCATCACTGAATGCAACCAATAATTACAAGAATGTATTCTCATTAGTAAGGAAATTCCAAGCCTGGTTGCAGGCAATATAAATAATTGCAAGATGCCATGAAAAAAGAATGCCTGCATGTAGCTACAGCAACACACTTTAATCCATTTAGTTTTCTATCATTAACCAGCAATTAAACATCTAGCTTAAGCTCAAAGCTCAGGGTAATGCCTTGTGCAACTGAACTCTCACCAAGTAAAACTTTCTCTTTCACATATTTTAATTAATATCTTTCATATTTTAAGAGAAGATAGACCTTCCTAAGGGTTTCAAAAGTTTTGATACCTTTTTCCAAGTTCTGCATGGCCGCTGAGATGAGGCATACTCAATATGTTAGTGACTCTAGAATATTCAAACCAGTACTTTTGAAGGCCTATGAAAGAAGTGCAATAGGGATGCAGTTGTATTTTCAAATGCCTTGTTATCTTTAATGGTAAAATCAAAACAGAGAGAGCATTTAAAAGAGACTGAAGGGTTTTGTCAGAACCCTCACTCACCAGCCACAAGGTCAATTCAAAATGACCCTAAGGCATCCCATACTCTTAAATCTTAATTAGCACAATGACAGGACCTTTGATTATGACTGGCTGAAGGATCACTTTGTTAATGACAGTGATAATGTTATGACAAGATACAGATAATTGATGGAGGATATCAACTAGACTGTGTGAGGTTCTGCCTCCTGTTGATCACCTTGTCAGATCAGCTGGTGCTGGAGAAGAGGAGAATAAAGGCGTTACTCTGACAGTTTCAGCTACACTGCAGTGAAGTTGCAATGGCAGAGAAAATCAGTAGCTCCTCAAAATACGTTTCTTATGAGACGCATCTGTGATTAATGTGGCATGGGGAGTTTTTACCAGCACCCAAGTGCAAAAGACAGGATCCACCACCCCTGAGATGGAGAGTAGAACCCTGTGTCCCTCGGCACGTGCAATCACAGGAACTGTCAGGGTGTTGTACTCACATCCTGAATGGCAATTCCAAAGACAACGTGCTGTGGAGCTGATGAAACACACCAGCGGGTGCCCCAGCGCAACAGGGCAATTTAAAGGAGCTGAAATGGCATTCAGTGTGCTCCCAACCTGTATTCATGCACCTCTAAAGAAAAAGGGAAAAATAGACTTAGTCCTTACTAATACTGTATATTCATGCTTGCACTGCTACTTGAAGATGAAAACCCCTCATTTCCAATAGGAAGGAGAGGCCATGAAATGGGTCTGGTTCGTGGACTGGTTAGCAGTATGTTTTGGCATCCATTGAGGTAAATCTGCCGTGTGACTAACGGCCTGCTGAATCAAATTGAAATGACGTCAATGGACTGAGAAAAGTAAGTAAAAAAGATGGAAGAGTGATATCTGCCAGTGGTAATGAAGGCACTCCATCACCATTTGATAAGAGATTTAAAAATGGGCAAATGTATATGCAAACATACCTAATAAAGAAAATACTACATTTTTTTTTCTTTTGGTACAGCTGTCTATGCTTTATGGACTCTAATTTCATTTACTGACTCAGAAAAAAAAACTGACTCAGAAAAAAAACCTGCCTGTAACTTACACTAGGGATTTTTTGTTATTGTTGTCGCTGTCTTGATTTATTGAAATGGATATATTGTGAAAGAAACTGTACTTATCCCTGTGCAGTAGTCACAACGGAGAGCACTCAGGGACATTTCAGTCACGTATTTTCTGCCATCACATTACAGGGTTAATTGTTCAGATCAAAGTTATCCTCTGGTTGTTCTGATCACCTGAATGATCCACAGCAGCTGTGTACCTCATTTACCTGGCAGGTTAAACTGACCTTACGGGTAATGGAGCAGGATAGCTGAAAGGTTTTTGTTTATCTGACCCAATATATATTGTTTAAGGATTGTGTAAACAACTGGGATGCATTAGCTATTCTAGAGAGATTTACACTCAAACTGCCTGCTCGCTGAAGCACTGAAAGAGTTGTAGCTACAAGTGATTAAAAAAAATTATCCCTTTCGCAGGTCAATTAGAAAGGAAAGTAAGACTTAGAAGGACCATGTTAGGCTTTTTTAAAAGCTCAGTTAAAGAATTAACGTATAGATCTTAATGTTGATTACAGGTCACCCAAACATTTCCAGTCACCAAAAGAGAGTTTCTACTGAACTTCAGATTTACTTACATGAAAACGGACTGTAAGGAAGACAGTATACACAATCTGACAGTATCACAAAATAGAAAAGAAAATGGTACAAAGTGCCAGCAAACCACTTAGAAAGATAACCTCCATCAAGAAGGTACTCGGGCATGTAACAAAGGCAAGGAATCTGGCCAAGCCTTTCTTCTGCACTGGCTGTTTACTGAGAAAAGGCTCTCAGAGGTCTTCCTTGCCATATGTCCTTAAAAGTACAGATTCAAAATATTCAACATAGGAAAGCAGTTGCATTTGGGGAGATGAATGTATTTGGGAACAAAATAATTGAACAGGTGGCCTTGGTGCTGCATTTGAATAGGCGAATCTCAAGGTCCTCAAGGCCAAGAGTCTTGGAGACTAGTTTCTATGCCACTAGAACTTGGCATCTTTCTGTCTGCCATTCTGCTTTGCTCTTACTGTAATGCAGCATACTGCAGGAACTTGATAAAGGTGATAATTTTTTGTTGGTGAGAAAATAGTGGATTTGATGCTCAGTTGAAGTAGAGAACAGGAAGGTGATTTTATCCCTACCTAATTACTTGCATCTTGCATCCATACTCTTTTCCAGTGTGCACCATTATTTTGTAAATTTACCACCAGGGACACTTCATGTTGCATCTGATGGTGAATTCAGATTTTGTTAATTTATTGTTAAAATGCTGCAAGTGAGATTTTACACTTTCTTCTTCTTTCTTAATATAAAGTATATCAGTTACTTCTATGTTTACACAATCAACATCTACCTATTGAGCAGTGTTGGAAAAATCACTGAGCTAGCCTTAGGCACATCTGCTATATATAAGAGCAACTCTGCACTGAAAAGGTGAGTCTTAGTGATGACATATGATAGTAAAAGTTGATTTGTGTTTGCAATAAAAATTAATCATGTTTATATTTAAAAGAAATTAAAAGAAGTAAAAGACACCTCACGAATGCTGGAAGATGTTTCAACTTGATAACTGACTACCTCTGGAAAAACCAGGTTTTTTGTTGAGATTGGATTTTTTTTTTTTTTATTCTTCACACATTTTCTTGAATCTCCATATGCTTTGATTCTGGAAAAAAATGTTTTAATTTGACAGTTGGTGAAATTGTGAAACACAGGTTTTTTCATTTTGGTTTGTATCAGTTGACTTCAGTTGTGCGTGTGATGTCGGATGCTCTTCAGGGCAGGAGCACTTTTCTTTGTATGTTCTTAGATATTTATTTTTTTAAACTTCTACACTTTTAAAACAATATTATTTGAAAAAGCATAGTTTGAGTTCTAGGAAGTGATAGAAAAATTAACTGATCTTACTGAGGTACTTGGCCCTGTCTTGTCAAAGCAGAGTATGTGGAAATTGTCAATGAGTATCTTAAGATACTCATTATCTCAAAAGTACAGGTGTCCTACAGAGACACTAAGTGATGCTCACTACATGCAGACGAGTTGTACAATAACAAAACTGTTAACAGTGTGCATTGAAAGGTGTTCTGTTCATACTCTTTTGTGGCCTCCTCTAGTATTGCATCTTAAATATAACATACCACATGAAGACTGTTACATGAGAAACTCTGTGTAACCCTTTGCAGAGGAGCGTTGCCACCAGAGGAAAGAGGATTTGGACCCTCACATCCAAACCCCAGCTCAAACTGTGCAGCAGCATTTTGTAAACGAATGAGTTATCAGAACATTCATATCACATGCTACAAACATAATTTCTAGGCTCAACCTAAACCAGATAGTAGTAAGGATCACATTGTGTTTGGGACGTGATGAGGAGCCTCACTTACTCCTTTACACTTAGTCTTTAAGAAAACTTATAGCCCTTAACTCCAGTGGGGAGATCTATACGCAACAGGGTTGAAGGAGGCAAACCCCTGCTTTTTAAGACATGCAGTTCACTATTAAAACAGTGTAACCATCTAAAACAAATATCATAAACTACAAATATAAACCATAAATTTCATTTTTCCTATATATATGTATGTTGCACATATAGCTTTGCTTCCTTAAAACCTAATTCTTTACACAAAACCATTGCCTAGTACAGAGATACCCTCCCTTATGTGAAGAACAGAAACTATTGCAATAATGTGTCCCATACACAACATTTCTCGATTCCAAATAAAAGGAAGGTTATTTTCGTTGTAGAAGAACCAACACAATACTGCAGACAGCTGCAATACACTCATCTAAGGAAAATAAAGAAACTTACCTAAAGCACATTCCCTACAGTACCTGTTTGAAATACCTTAACTCCAGACACTAACTACAAAGAGCTACAAAATCAAATAGCAAATAGGTGGGGACCTCTAAGTGACTTCAAATTTCTACAATGACAAATAGTTTTATGTAGTTTGCCAAGTCATTATGATCAAGTCACAAACTGAGCAGCACAGACAGTCTATTTTATCATCACTGTTCAATTTAAAGTCATCATGTGTATCTAAACATAAAATTCATGTTATTTTGAGGAACAAGAATTCTTTAGATACACTTCTTTAGTACTTACGGGTAAAATGATTAGAAGTGGATGGATTGACACTATCCCCACTGTCAGCACTTTCACTGCTAGAAATGTCATCATCTGATTCCCTCACAGAGGAGCAAGGTGAGGAGCCATCAACTTCTTCAAACTTCCTCTTTAAAATCCCGCTCATCGCTGCAATGCTGTCACATGCACCTGTAACGGGGATAGAGCAATGAGGCACTGAGACACCAAAGTGTAGAATATGCAGTCATACTCTCCAAAGCAACCTTTACTTAGAAGTACCACATCCACGTCCAGTCTTGAATAACCATTTGGTACAAAATTAGATATAATTAATAAGGAGACAACGAAGCCATAGGAAAGAAAAAAAAACATCAAAAGTCATACATGTATGGAGATGATTATTTTGCTATAATAATGCGTAACAGATTGCTTTCAGGGAGTATTTTACCCATCTTGATGTCAACAGAATCCCTAATTTCTAAATTATGTTGTGAAGTTTCAAACAAAGGAAAAAATGGGAGTTTCTTTTCAAACACCCTCACTTGGTCCCTCGCTTGGCTGCCATGGGGCGAAGAAATGTTCACAATCAGAGATGAAATTCAATAAGAAGAAATAATTCTGAACACTACAGTTATCGTTGACAAACCTATGTGATCTAATTAGTGTCAACATTACCCCTGTAAGATTCCAATATTACGAACAGATAAAATACAATGAAGTCACAAAGACTATACAAAAATCTAGTGCTAAATAAATGCCTGAAATTCAGAAATTCCCCAGTCAGAGACACAAACTGTCTCCAAAACTCTCTCCTTACATTAAGAAATTAGATGCCTAATATACTCCTGAGGTTGAATAGAAGATTATAAAGCAAAGTATTCAAGCAGAAATTTAGCAGCTGATGTAGAACTATAACACAAATTGCACATAATTAAGGAGAAAGTGTGCCCTTGACTAACTGAGGAGATCAAGGACAGCCGGAGCTTGCTCAGAGGACACGTAGCTGCCACCATGCCACCCGCAGCACTGCAGAGGCAAGCAGTGCTGATACTTATCCAGGCAAAAAGTTTGTCTAGGATTGATGACACGCTCAACTCGCCGAGTAGGACACACAACCTAGTGCTACCGACTTACCACAGAGTTCCTCTAAATTCCATTGAAAGCAAGAAAAAAAACAAACCCTGCATTCCTCACTGAAACTGAAATTTTTACATCCCTGCAGCTACCTTTAGGACTTATTAATTTCAAGCCATCTGTGTTCCACTCCATCCAGGAAGTTGGACTAGATAACCCTCAGAGCCCTCTTCCAACCAACATTTCTATGTTTATACATTTAAAGAAAATGGATCTGTCAGGAAGCTAACATATGTTGAGCTAAATGACTACTAGTAAGCGAGACAAGGTTAAAGCTGAGACTCCAATACTGACCATACTGTTTAACAATTAGCACATTTCAGAGTTTTGGCCCAGGCCACCTCACGCTCTCCTGGACAACACAGGATGAAGCAGGTGCCAGAACTGTTCCCAGCAGGCAGGCTGGGTGAGGGCAGCTGGGTTTTAGCAGAGGGCTGGCAGCTTAGCCACTGCGGACGAGTGCTGCCACTTGGCAGCAGAATCCAGAGAACACTGTCCTTTGCCTGCAACTTATTTATCTTTTTAATTAACATGGAGGTAGTCTCAGTGATGTAGCTGTTATGTTCTGACTCTGCAAGAACAGCACTTCAGTAGATCCTCTGATATTTTTACTCACACTTGGTTTAGTACCAAGTACCTTCAATGTTTCCTGTGTATCTTATAGCTCTCTTCAAGACCCAACATCAGTTTCCTTCCTGGAAAAAACGAAGTGACAGTGTGAAGAGGTTTGCAAACAATTTTTGGCCTGATATGAAGCTAGAACAGGGTAGGTGTGGGTATATAAAGCTGAGAGCTATCAAAAAAAAAAAGTAAAAATTTATGGGCTCACCAGGTTACAGAATCTCAAGGACTAATTCAAAATCACAATTCAGCAAACATTGCAGTCTGTCTATAGGAAAACCTGGAACTGAGGTGGCAAGAATGTCATGGTTTCATCCCAGTGTAACAGAAAGTTAGTTCTAATTACTTGTTTTGCTTTGCTGACAAAGCATTTTATATTGCCTGCCAGCTCCTAAGCATAGCAGGAGGGAATTGTGGGCAGGTTTAAACTTGCCTTTGTAAGTCAAAACTAGAAATTAGAGATATACAACATTTTTATGATGTGATTTAATTACAAGAACTAGAACAGAAGTTTTATAACAAGGGAGTTCATTCACCTCTCAGGAAGCAAAAGCTCTGAGAAGCACATACATGACTTCACCAGGTTTAATATCCTGTCTCCAGCACTACTCAGTATTTAACGCTTCAGTGGAAAGCAATGGGATGAGAAATCCAGCCACAGCCACTGCAGATACATGGCTCTGCTTCCTCATCCTTGCAGTCAATTTTCCCTAAACATAAGGCTGAAACGTTGCTATACGACAGTGCACAGCCTCCTATAAATTCCTCCAACTTGCTCTCTTGAGGCAACAAGTTTCGTATTAGTTTATCACGGAGAAAAAACCCACACCGAAACACAACTCCTGAAACTACAGCCACAGACCCTTCAAAATCACAGCAGTTTCAGTCTTTATGATATTTTGGACAGTAAACAGCAGCAGAAGCATGCCAGTGTCTGGCAGCATGCTGTACTAGATAGAACTGCACACAGACAGGTACTCCCCGTGAAGTGGAGACAGCGGAAGAGAAGTCACTGAGGTCTTCTTGCTGTTTTTATAGGATATTTCAGTCTCGATCCCCAACAGCAGTCCCATGACAGCGGAGGTGCGGTGCACCCCGTACGGGATCAGGAAATGCCCGTGGACGCGGGAGGGAGTGCAGGGAGGGAGCAGAGATGGAGATGGAAATGGACCTGCAGAAGTTATTCCTCCCAAAGGTGGGGAGAGTCTGTCTGACCACTGCAGCCACCAGAAAGCACCCGGTGTGTCACCGCCTGTGCTCTCTCACAGCTGGGCAGCCCCCAACAGCTGCTCTGGGGAAGCCCCCAAAGCAGCACGGCCTCTTGCTGACACTGCTCCACTTTTAATACGGCAACCAAAGTGTTCTGACAGTGTCTGACAGAACAAGGGAGAGAAAGCAGGCAAAGAACTGTGCAGGTCTGAAAACACCTGTGCACTCAGTTACTGTTCAAACAGATTCTTCCCCGGTTCTCAGTTAATGATTCCCCGAATAAGAGACAGGTTCCCATCAGAAGAACTCTTGACAGCAACATGCCAGGAGCACTGGTCCCTGATACAGTCATCCTGAGTCTGCTTTAGGAACTGGTGCCAGATTCCCCAGGGCGAGAAAACAAAAGCAGGGGGGTGATGTGCAGTCTTGACAGGTACACGTTGCCACGCAACACACCACCAGCTGCAGTTACACCTGCTCAATCTACCCCCTGCAAGGGCACGGGGGCATACAAATGGTTGATTACTGCCTGTTGACTGACAAACAGCTGCTTTCCATTGAGAAACCAGTAACTTTTAAATGACTCCAATGACATCGTCTTCCACCGGTCCTCAGATCAAAACCCCTTTCCTAGATGGCTCTGCCCATCTGTCACCAAACTGTTTTCTTCAAAGGCATGTGAGCTTTTTCAGGGTTTCGCTTTCTCACTTTGAAGTTCCCCAGGCATAAAGGCCCCAAAAGTTACAGAGATTTTAAATGCTCAAATAACTTCATGTCCAGGTCTCCCTGGGAGCCCGAAACCTGGTGTTCTTGAACGTTCTTGTCTTAGAACAAAAGGAAAACAGAGTACAAGTGTGGGGCATGTTGAGAAGGAAAAGGGATGGAAAGGTTGGGCCAGGAGTGATTATGCACCCAACGGCTGGTAAATACAGCACAGCATTTGGCACGCTACCTGTGCACACTCTTTTAGGACTATCAATCTCAGCATTATTTTCTATACAGTGAAATGGCCTCCACCTAAGCAGACGACTAGGGTGCATTCTGCTAAGCTATAGCTTAGAGGCAGCAATTACTGAACAACATATTCAGCGTCCTGGTGAGGTCCTTAGCTGCTAAAGTACCCTGTAAATTACAGCAAACCCACTCAGCAGCAGATCTTTACAAGGAAGATGTTTAAGAGGAAGAGCGACCTGTGCTCTGTTCTTGAAAGGGAAGGTTTATGCGCCTGCCTTCAGGAGCCGGCACTGGGCTGTGACGGTGGAGCCCAGGCAGCTTCGATAGCAAACAGCTGAGCTGTGGTTCCACACTGAAGGGTAACCACCCAGATGCTGGGGAGAAAACTTTTAACTCTCAAGTACCTAACCTCTAATTGCCTTGCTGCTTATTTCATTAAGGGGACGTGGCTTTGGGACTAATCCGGAAACCTTTACTCAGACGTAAAATAGCTGCAGTGTTCAATAACCACAGCCTATCCTTACTAGATAAAAAAAAAAAAAAGCAAACAACAAAAAAAAGCATTTCAGCTCAAAGAGAGTCGCTGGAAGGACAGGGTATTTTACAGCCATCTCAACGTTGCCAGGGAACGCACGTTCCTCCCCACAGTATGTTACTGGACCTCTGCATCAGTGAACAAGCTCTGCTGGCACTGTGATTTTGCCTTATCTTCAAACACAGTGGGATTCTGATCAATTCTAAAACACTTTAAAAGGAAATGTTTGAAAAACAAAGCGGATGTATTAAATAACAGGATCTCTGGGGGAATGATAGCGTGGCCTGTTCGTTTTCAAAATTCTTTTTCTGAACACTGATCCCTCTCCCCTTCAATAAAAGGCAACTGGATTACTTTAACTTGTCTTCTGGCCACCTTAAAATCAACCCAACTCTCTTAACACCCTTAATTACATCTTTAAAACACTATGTTTGCATATCACAGTTAAAATAATGTCAAGATTACAATTTAAATACTTAGACAGAACTTCCCTATGAGGAAATATACCTTATAGTACACAATGCTTGCTTTAACAGAGAAAGCATTAACACTTGGAATTACGGTGACACAGTATTTAGTTGTAGCCTACGTGCTTTCTTCCAAAAATATTTCCAGTCCTTATGACTTCAAACATGGAGGAAGTGAAGTGTAAGTGTCAACAATGAGACTGCCAAGGGGATGGTCAAAAGAAATGGCTACAACAATCTAAATGGCTAAATAAATACACGCTAAAAGTCAAGTCAAGGGTAAAGATATAAATTCACACTGCCTCTGGCAGGAATCAATTACGCTGGCTATTCTGACCTCTAAATATGTTCTTCTGGAACAGGGAACATGAAGAGCTTGCTCTTACTCTCGTTTTGCCATTTTCTCTCATCTCATTTGCAAGTTTCATACGTACCTTTGTATATGTTTAAACTTTGCAAAAATATTTAAAAAGTGAAAAGGGATAAACTCTCTTATCCGTGTTAAAAATAATAATGATTAAAAGAAATCTCGCAACTACAGTGGCTGAAAAGCACTCTCACTCCCAAGAACTTTAAGGAAAAGACTTGACATTTTTAGTGGAGACCTTTCAAATGTCAAAGAACACATGAAAATTTGCCTAAATTACTCATTTTTTGAGAATGACAGTAAGGACTGAATAAGCACGATGGAAGAGGTAAAACTGGAGAGAGGAAAAAAAAAAAGATGATATTGTATTGAAGGTTTAAGTAAAAGGTTGTAAAAAAATCTTAATTTCCTACAGAAGTTGGACTCCGATCCAAAAAGTTCAAGTTTCCTTCACTGTTTAAGAGAAATATAAATCAAGCAGCAAAGCCATACACTGTCATGATCACTGAAGGCCATTTTTAAAGGAAAAGGTAAACAAAGCAGAAATATAAAAATAGGGTTGTCCTCTCAGTGGAGTGTTATCATGCAGCAGGTATTTTCACCTGTGCCACACATCCGAACATTTGCATCAACTCAGCTCACTTTGAAGCAAAACCAGCAGAAGCAGATCAGTTGTACTAATTTGTGAAGCAGAATGCTGCCCTAATACAGTTACCATTTGCAGCACTCTTGTGAAATGTATTCTTAGCTTCAACAGCCATCCCTGAAGCGTAAACACATATTGTTTTGGGTATCAAAATAAACACACAGTAAAGGGTCATGTGATTGCAAAAATTATGCTATTTGCCAATTACGCGTTGCTTAGCTCTGCAAATTTTGTTGCTCTGCTAACAAAATTGTGTTTTCTTTTGTCACACACTGCTAATATTGAATTATATATACATGTTTAATATGCCTTAATAAATATTGTTAATAAGAATTCATCACAAAGGTAGCATGAAAAAATGCTCTTAGCTTATTATGCACCAAAATCTGAGATATTAAAGAACTGCCTGTGCACAGCCAGCAGCCATTTGTGGTTTAGTCTTGCTGCAGCGTTATACAATAGACATGCTCAGCACGTTCCCTAATGGAGACTGTTTCATCTTTCCTCTCTGTAATTCAGCGTCAAAATTCCAGCTTGGCAGATGATTTTGTCCAACCCGATGCCTTTGTCTTATCACATCACAGCTGCAGGAATACCTTCTCCAGTGCCTATGCAAACAATGACACGGGTCTGGGAGCTCCAGAAGCCTCCAGATTCTCAGTGAGGGAGAACAGAGAAATGTGTGGAGCCCCTGATACTACAACAGTCAGATCACGTTCTTCCAACTTCAATAACAAGTCCTTCACAGCTTAAGATTTGGCGTTGATGAGCTTTTTATTTCTTCCTTTTTCTTTTCTCTTTTTTTAAACACCAAAACCACAAAAATCTCCTGTAATATCTTGGGTTTATCGTTGTAATAAATATTAGAATTGGAAAGAACATCCCTAACCCAATTCCGTAATACCCTCACAGGGCTATGCACATTTTAAGACACCAAATAAATATTTGGCACAGCTGTTAGTAGCCTCTTGGTGATAGACTGGCATGTCTGGTAGCTCCAAATACTTGAAAAGGTTGATCTGTTGCTTTTTTCTATTGGGCAGGTGAAAGATAATAGTAGAAACTAAACAGCAGCTCAAAAATACCAGAAAACCTATTATTTTCTTTAGCAGTTGAGGTAGAGTGTACAAAACAGGCACCCATAAACAAAACCAATTTTGGTCAGCAGGAGCCAACATTCAATTGCCACCAATAGCTCCATGGCATAAGAGTAAAATCATGACTTCATCCCAGGCTTGGCTTCAAATGAAGCCAAAATTAGTAAAAAGATGTTTAAGTGCATCTTTCTCCCTGGAGAATAGAGTCAATAAAACTATTCGTACTGGAAAATATAAATTATTAATATCTACTGGAAGGCTGTGATGTTTTGAAACTACTATCTTCAAAAATAACTTTTATGGCAATAATAATTCAAGCTTTCTATCTAAATCAAGGACAATGCCCAACGTTACAATTTGCAGGTTTAATGCACACCCAAGACAGTCCTAAGTAGGCATTGAGGCTCATAAAAAATGACACTTAAAAATAAAGACATAAAATTAAAATTTGCTTCTATTATTTGCTTTTTGGCTTTTCACCATACATAGTATATCTATTCAACCAGGAAAATCAATATGTTTATTTAAAAAACCCTGAAGATTTCTAGTAACAATATTATTTCAACAATAAACACTGATGGGGGAAATTCACCAAAAAACCCACACTCTAATATGCACAACAAATTACTGAATACAGGAAATAATGAATTTATAAAATACAATAACTGATAAGATTCTTCCTTCCACTGACACATATGTAGAGTGTTGACAATTCACCTTCTCTTCTAAGAATAGGACAAGGTAAAAACAGCCTACTCAGCTATCAACTAGAAAATACAGGTAGAATTTCATTTCAAGTTTACAAAAACAAATGGAAATTGATTCATTACAGATTTGCATCTTATGGATGGGATAACCTGAGGCACAGTAGGGGGTCTGGTTCACCGATGATCTTCCCCAGGGTTCTGGTGTTTAATGCATTCCTCTATGTGGTCACTTTGATACTCAGGGATTTAGTCATTGTGCAATTTTTTTTCCACTGCTGAGAACTACCAATGTCTCTCTTTTCCATCTTACCCCCTATTTGCATAATACTTGAAGAAAATCTACTACTTTTCTTTTAAGTGCAGCTGAAATGAGGTAATGGGTTAAAACAAATAATAAGGAAATATGACAGACGTATTGGACAATATGATAGGCGTAGAGAAAACATAACTGCATAAGCCTAATTTCCTTAAGAAATCAACCCAAAGGTTCAACTACACTAAGATTTCAAATTCCTAAATTTAGTGACCACAGCATCACAGAATGAGGTGGATGATTTTTATGAAGAGGGACAAAACATGCAAGACATGCATACTGAAACATTTCTCTGTGAGCTAGTAGTTTTCTCAGTGGTTTCAATAACTAGCAACCTCAAAAAGGTAGGATTTTTAAAGTGCATATTCAATTACAGCCGATCTTTCCAATAAAACTTCCTACTTTTCACCAGCAAAAATTACACATAGCTCCTTACCTGCCTGTGAGTGTGTACCTTTGTCTACTCGACACAAAGGCACACGAAGGAAGAGTATATGCTGTTATCACAACATGAACATGTAAAGCCACAGACCACAATAAGCCTGTCTATGATTCTATGACCTAAAATTATATCCCGATTGTGCTAAAATTGAATATTGACTCTCTTCTCTTTTTGTAATACTGAAGAAAATCTGGAGTTTACGGCCGTAGTGACTTGGCACCATAATAAACATGTTGAAAAATCCCTTTCAGTTCACTTTATAATTCAAAGCTGAAAACTGTTCCAGAAGTCTGACAGAAGAGCTGTGGGTCTAATAACAAGTCTGTACCCATCCAATTCCCAAGGCACTCTTGTCACCGAGATAGTGATGAACAGAAACTAAGCAGCCAGCCCATTGCCATAGCATTGCCTGACTTGTAAGCACCTTATGACCATTCAACGACATCTCAGCTAGAGCACTCTGCTGGGACAAAATTAATTATCTGCCCTATGCTCTCCTAAAAAGCACTGCTGTGAAGGTATGTGCCTTATACTTTCAAACTGCAGTATTTTTTTTTATTTGATATATTTTATGATATTTTGCTTTATCAGATCTCTGATTATTTAGTCTTTTCCAGGGGAGAGGGGACGAGAAGGTTAATATTTCACAATTCTCACTTTTCCATTTTATCGTTAAAAGATGTTTGTTCAGAAATAAAAGCGGGTGAGGAGGGCATAATGGGAAACAACTGAGCGACTTAGTTGAAAGCTACAAAGTTAAACCTTGAGCTGCTCTGAAAGTGAAGGGTTCAATTGAGACTCTGGCACTACAAGAGAGCAGAACAATGGCAACTCTGCAAGCGCTCCGTCCCCCCAGAGTCCATCCCTCCTCCTCCCCACAATAAAATACTTGAAGGCAAAAATGTTGGCTCGAGAATAGCCTGCTCAGCTGTCACAGTTCATGCTGGAAGTAAGAGGTCCTATCATTTGCTGTCCACACTAAAAACAATTAATAAATACATTTTGTGGCTTTCAACATTTTTTTATACCCTTTCATCCACACACAAGAGGCATTTACTAGAGAGCGAAGTACAACTGAAAACATCTATGATCCAGCTTACTTATTTAACATATTCATGCTACATTAAAAGGAAACTTTGTTCAATTATAGTAAAGAACAGGTTTTTAATCACTGAGAAGTTCATTAACAAATTCAGATCCCTATTCAAAAAAGCCCCACCTCCTCCTGAAGCCACTGCAGGACCAGCCTGTTTCATCCTCCCAGAAGCACCAGACAGTGGCTCCTCAGGTGGGAGATGCCCACGGGCATCAGAGAAGCCCCAGCCCCGGCTCAGAGGCTGCCCAGGGAGATGGGTTTGAAGAAGGAGCCCTCTTCCCCCCCGCTGCGACCCCCAGCAGGGAGCCATAAGCCCCAGTGCTGGTCTGTCAGCCTGTCCTTCTCCAGCTTGTGTGACTGCGGTTGCAGATACCACAGCAGCTCCTGATGCTTTCAGCAGACAGCACTTTCATTGCAGGGGGCTACAGATAGCCCCATGGCTAGCTAGCCCAGGTACTGACACCAGAACAGATGCAGCAGCACAGAGCTCAGAACATTTATCCTGATTTGCAGCACAGATGAAAAATGTTACTTATTTATAGGCATACATAGAAATTATTTACAAGGATGAAATAAATAAATGTACCATAACCCCAAATTGCTCTCGCTACCCTCGAAGGGGCAGCATGCTAATGAAAGCTACAATTACCACGGAGGCTTATTTACTCTACCTAACAGTATCACTTGATTGCATTTCCTCATCAAAATCCAAGGGCTATGCAGGATGGTGAAGCTACACTTGGTAAATGATGTTCTAGTTCCTGCCCACATCCCTCAGAAAGACTGATGAGGGTCAGGCTCCATACCATTTAGCTCATATTTCCTACTTTAAGCTAGACAATAAAAATAAATATGCAAATTCCTATTGCTTATGAAAGAGATACTAACCAGCCCCAAACTGAATCAGGACATCAAGTTAAATACTTCATTAAATGATTTATGAAGTAGTAACTAAAAGCCATCTAACTTTTCACCAGAAAGCCTAAATGAAAGCGGTCCAATACGTTTTGATGTTATAAGAAATATCGTTATTTATATTTTTGCATTTAAATGTACAATAGCCAAAAAAACTCAAGCAGCTCCTCTTCCTTTTATCCCTAATTTTGCTTTTAGACAACTTATATATTAAGCATATTTTCCACCATTTTTTTATAGCAATACTCACATTCCTTTTTCCATTTTCCCTATTTCATTGTTGAAAAAAAAAGATATTTAGAACGTTTTTGGAGGGTGGGGGATAAGACTAAAGGAAAGGGAGTTGTTAGAGAGCATTCTATATAAATCTGAAAGAGGAAAAAGCCGACAATTTTCCAGATTTTTTTTTGTTAGCAATTATTCACAACTCCAACTTATTACAGGTATCCGTATTTGTGGAGAGATAGAGAAATTAAAGCCATGCTATTTATCACAGAGCTTTTTTAATCTAAATCTTATTTAATCTAATAATTTTTAATCTAAAATATTTTTTGCTTATGCGCATTTATAGATTAACCATATCTGTCTTTTATCAATGTTCAATACCTTTTTCAGGGTCAAAAAAAGTTACAAAAGAACAATGAAACAACAGTGATCAAAACTCACTGTTAGGACTTCAAATAGCATCAATATTTTAAAGATGCGATAGTGTTTGGTGATGTTTTACTGAGGGAATAGTATGCTTATAAGACAGTTTTTGTTAGCATCATAACTAGTTTAGAGCAAGGAAAAAGACAGATAGTGACAGAATACATGTACATTTATCCTTCAGAGAGCTTTAGCAATCTTGCAATAGATTATACCCGCCCTGCTTCAGCCTGACCTTCCATCTGCTTGTTCAGGGGTTCAGATTCAGTTACTAGAAGCACCTTTTAAGATCAAGTAAGAGTTTTAGATAGCAGAATCATCTGTTGCTAATTCAGGGAAAATGCTTAAACTCTGGAATAAATTTCCCAACAATTATCATTACGTACCCTAAACCATCACTTACATGTCATCAATTAATATTAAACTTATTCAACTATTACATCTATCAAAATCAATGTAGTTTTCAAAAAAAGCAAATTATTCTTTCCAATAAACAAGCAAGACCGAAAATCTAAGATACACAATAAACACTGTGCACACTCAAACCAAAACACTATATGTTAGGCTCGGGCTTCTCAGATCTAGAAGGAAATTAACACTAGTAGAATTAACAGCAAACTTCCGTAACGCAGGGGATCAGAATTATGTCTCTGACTCCAAGATGTGTGATGTGTTCAGAAAGATGTGGTTTTATTTACGACACCTGAAGGAACTCAACACCCAGCATTCAAATTGCAGCACCAAAGAATTATATAAATCATAGTTTCTACTGAAATTTAGATGGAAGAAAAAGCATATATCCCCATATCCCCACAATTACCAGAACTTGATAGCAACACTAAACACATGTTTGCTTCAGGAATTCTTTAGATTTTTTTCTTTAAAGTTCTTTAAATAACTTTATACCAGGAGCATTTTAGAATATGAAGTGCCTGATCCACAGGAAAAATATTTGAATTTTTGTTTCTTGCATGCATGTGTGGAAAAGGCAGTTGTATTTCAAAGTTGTGATTCCATTAAACCAGTGGGAATAACGTTCCAGAGGGATGTTCCTAATGTTATGTTAGTGCACAGTTAATTCTATCAATGTACGTACTGACTCTAAGCACCTAACTGCCTCATAAATCTAAACTTAAAACCCACTGTACTCATGTTAGACAAATATGGTAACGATATGATAATTGCATGACTATGTGCTGCTTTATTTTCTCCATTTAAATTAGCGTAGAGTGGCAAGTTCAGTGCATCTCATCCAACCTGATGATAAACACCGCAGGTGTTACTACGATTTTACCAGTGATCCCCGTGAAAAAACTGCGAGTTGTGGACGAGAAATCGGATGAAACGAATGCTCCACCGCATCCTACCGAAAGCTATTGTCTGCACCCGCACCGGGCCCGGTTCACAGACGGACAGAGAGAGCCGAGAACTGCCGTTCTACGGGAGAAACATTTTAATACAGCGACTGCAAAGCGGCTTCACTCAGGTTTGGTTAATAGTCGTTTAACCGGAAAAATTCGCGCTTGAAAAGTCACGCCAAATTTCTGAATCTCAGCGAGCGTGGGGTACCCAGCCCCCTGCCGGGGGGGTGGGTGGTGTTTATTCTCCTCGCAAAGCCCCAACCACGGCTTTGGTTCCGCCACCGACCACCCTTGGGACCGAGGGAGCTCGGATGGGCCCCCGCCGCGGCACCGCGCAAACTCCGCGCCCCGGGATGCGGGGCAGCTCCGGCCGAACGGGCCCCACCGCCTCCTCATTTGCATGTTCCCGCCCCCGCCGCAGGGCATGCCGGGCCCCCACCCGTGCCCGGCTGGTACCACCGCCCCCCGCCCCCCCCAAGGGGCGAGAGCCACCCCCCCCCGCGGCCGTTTCCAAGGAGATCCACAGCCCCTCGCTCCCCCGGCCCTGCAGCCTCCCGTCTTACACCCCCACCCCCCCTTTTTTTTTTTCTTAAATTTTTTTTTTTATTTTTAAATTCCAGAGGGCAGGGAAGTGGGGGTGAGAGCGATGGGTCTAATTTCTGCACAGGCTGTTTCTGCTCACGCACGTGAATTAGCATCACGCACAGACACAATAGGGAAGGGGCAGGAAGAGAAGGCGAGCATCCATCATCCTCAGGGCCCCTGCCCGCCCCCAGAGCCCTCACCCCGAGCGGCACAGGGGCAAAATACATGTTCTTACACTGGGCAGAGGGGTTCGAAAAAGAACACTTCTTAACTGACATACAACTGCCCCTGAAAACAACATCCTGTTCTCTGCGTTCTAATTTGTTTCTTTATTTCCCTACTCTCTTTCCAAGGGTTCCATTTCCCTTCCACTGAAACATCCTCCAAAAAAAAAAAAAAAAATCAACTAGTTCTTCGGGAGATGGCCAGCATTTCTTCTGGAGAAGAAAGGAAAACACTGCTAGAAAGAGATTTATGGATTAAAACTTTTACACAGTTAATTTCTATGTGATGTGATATGACGGAGAAATTAAATGTCTACCCTCTGTAAGACAAGCACAGGCCCCTAAAATCTTCAGGGGCAATTTTCAAAAAATAAAATAATTAACTAAAAACTAGTATGAGAAAGAAATACTTGCTTGAAAAATAACAACATGTTTTGCATTAAAGTGAAATAAATGCAGAGGGTTATAATGTATCATTCCTGTGTATAAACAATTGCATTAAAATGAACACAAATCACCACTTTCGAAATTATCCAAGAAAAATGTGGAAGAAAAAACCCAAATGCAAGCGCACTGTTAGATATGCTCCAATGTTTTCCTGTTTAACCAAACGCAGACACTACACATTTCCTACCGAGAAAGGATCACTCTAGATTACATAGCAGAAAAATAGATTGTTGTTACTAAATATTTTATGATACTGGTAAATGATCCATCCAGCATAAATTTCATTTTATTTGCTATCCAGTATTTCCATGCACAATTGAAGTTCAATTCGCATAGGAATAATAGTTAAAAATATTTTTACAATGAATCTGATCACAGAACTTACACGATTTTAGCTTGGTATCACATTAATGTGCATCCTTCCAATCCCACCTTACAAAATGCAAAACACCCCTTGTCTTTACTGATAATAAGGAAATAGCAAAAACCCCGCTTATATTTAAAATACTGAAGTGTGTGAAGAATCTGTAAAACAACTGACCTGTTCAAATTGTTGTTTTTCCAATCCATGCACTGTTTTTATTAATTAGGAACCAAACCAGATTGATCATCATTTTATAACGTTTGACACATTCACTGTCTTCCTAGTTCCCGTAGAATCTTCTTCAATTTCCCAGCACTGTGTTTTATTGCTGGTACCATATGCTTTATTGTTCAGCCACAAGAGCTTTGCTCTGCACAAAGACTCATTACCTACTGCTTGCTGAGCAGCTTCGGGCTCACTGAGGCTGCCTGCCTGATCACATGGGAGTTTTGTCTGAGAAAGCCAGGCATGCCACTGATTGCACCGGCTACGGGTATTTTTATCAGCTGAGGTCTACTATGAGAAAGGAATTCTAAAGCTTCTTTACCTCATTAAGACAGCAGTCATTATGGAAAGCCCCTCAACTTTTTATTTATTTATTTATTATTATTATGACTCCCATTGTAACACGAGTTCAAGAGGAAATTCAAGACAGGTGTTAAAAGTCATTTTTTCTTGCAGGGAGTGGCAAAATCTGGGCATTGTCTGCATCGCTCGACACACAGAGGATGCTGAAATTAATATTCTGAGAGGTAATATTTTGCCAACACTTAATCTGCCAGTGTTTATCCTTTACAGAGAGGACGAGCTTCTGCATGAAAAATTGTTCCTAAATAGCAGCCCCCTGATTTAAATTTCTGTCATCAGTCAAGGGCATTATCCTGTAAATCTTTGGTCATAAAATTAGTATTGTTGGTTTCAGTGAGACTACTCAGGTGAATAAGAATTGGTCATTTGGGCAAGAATTAGTCTCAAATCCAAATGACAAATTATATAGTAAAATGAAGTATAATCTCTTTTTGATAATAGCTGGTGATGCTCAGGGTTTGATTGTTGTTGTGGAGGTTTTTTGGGGAGTGTATGTGTTATGTTCGGTTGGGGTTTTCTTGGTTTTTTTAAACACAAAATCCTAAACTGAAATAACATTTTATAGTAGTTAAAAATTTACTATTTACCTAAGCATTATATACTGGAATAAGAGAATATCTACATTCAAAATTACAAAAGCACTTACACAAAAGGATAAATATTTAATGTTTTTTTCACTGATACATTAACAGCATTGGGGATCCATTTTGGAGTATTTGGAATAGCTTAACTCCTACTGCAGAGTGAATTCCCAGAATATTCTAATTTACAACTCTTAACATACAGCTAGTGATAATAAATGAACATCTCTTCTCCACCCTGAACACTAGTACTGAACACGTAATTAACCATAATATTAACATTGCAAAGATGCTGCTATTCTATGAAATAGTCAATTATCTCTGGAATAATTCATGGCAATTTGAAAATATATGATGGCAAAAAGAAACTGTTTTCTCATTAATATTCCACAGATGAAATACCTACTTATTCTGTTTAAGGTCTCCCTCGTTAGAATAAATGACAGCTTGTTGCTCATTCTTGGCATTATTCTGGTCCTATGGAAGTCAGGGGAAGTTTTGTCACTCATTTGCATGGAAAAAGGGACAAGCCTGACGAACACAGATTCATGCACTTTACTGCGTCATCATGCAAATCAATGACAAAACTCCCTGTTTATTGTTCTCAGCATCTTGCTCATTGTGTATTATTAATGTTTTCTAACAGTTGATATGCAGTCTCTATTGGTTACACTGAATTATAAAAGATGGGTCATAAAGAATTCAGAATCACCCACAACTAAATCCAGCAATTAATATCTTCTAGACTCTCACATTCATTTTGTTTAATAAAAAATTCCATTATCAAGAATGAATGCGTTTTAAAATGCCACCATTTTTATCTACCCAAAGACACGGAACGAGCAGATGGTTCGTGGCTGAGAACTTCTACATCTCTTAAACAGGAAACGCTACCACGTATACATTAATGAGAAGAAATGAAAGCAGACTAGATGGGTTGCTAACGAACAGCTGGTTTAGCTAAAGCTATGCATATTTTTCCCCCCCCGGCAATATCATTGATGATGTCATGATGCTAGTGTAGGAAGACATAAACAAAAGGCAGGCATTTTTGCTGCAGTAGCAGTAGGGGGGGAAAAATGAAAACCCAAATGTTTGACAGATGGAAAGAACAAAATAACAAAATCTGATCAGGAAGAGAGTATTATTGTCACATTTTTCTGGGTGTCATTATATACACTATAGAGCATTTCTCAAATCCTGAAAGGACATCAGAGGAAAACATGTTCAAGGACATGATACAGTTAAACCAGTTAGCAGGAAAGTGCTGCTTCTGCAGGAGACAATAGCAGCAAGCAGTCTTCCTGCTGTACGAAAGGGAGCCTCAGTTAATCAGTTCTTCAAGGTTGAGGGCAGGGGCCAAGGAGGGGGGAAAGCTTCAATCCTCCATAGTGAAATTTGGGATTTCCTAATTTTAATTTAACATTTTTTAGGTAGCTAAATTATATTCCATCCCACACTCTTCTCACAGGTTTACTAAATAGAAGGAAGTCTTTGTGAGAGCCACGTTATTGAATTTCTGCCCAAACATATTACTGAGGAACTACCTTTTTGATACCATAAGAGGAGTTAAAGATCACCCAAGAGTTTCACAGTACCCAAAACCCAGACCTTCCCAGTCACTCCCAGTAGGAAGAGCTCCAAATGAAGCAATACTTTCTGGTACCCTTTCTGTAACAGGCAGAACTCCTTCAGGATAATCCAAATTCACCTCTCTTTGATAAAACACTGGGAGAATGATATGCAAATGCTTAGTAGTCTCTTCCACTGAAGGTCTCCCATGGGAGTCGAGGTAAGCAAGGGCTCTCTCTTCTCTAATAAAAGGTTCCTTGTGAATCCAAATGAAAAACACAATCAAGAGCCCACCAACAAATTCTAAATAGGGTAAACTGTCAGATCCCACATCTGCTTTGTAGCAAAATCAATTCACAGCACATTCTTACGCTTTCCCATTCCACACAAGCTATGGCAAAAGGGAACGGCTAAGGAAATTCAGACTCCGGATCATCTCCATTGTTAGCAAGGAATAATTATGTAAAACCTGTTTTTTCTACCCTATATGCATTTAAACTTGTGTACTTTTTACACAGTACTGAAATACGGATCTTGCACAAAATTTAAGAAACAAACAACACCAAAAGAAAAAAAAAAAAAGGTGTTGATAGTGCATTAATGATTTTGGTTGTTGCTAAGCTTTTCTGCTCCTCACACCACCCTGCCAGCGAGAAGCTGAGAGTACACAAGAAGTTGGGAGGACACACAGCCAAGACTGGCAACCCCAACCGACCAAAGGAATATTCCACGCCGTGTGACCTCACGGTCAGCAACTAAAGCTGGGGAAAGAAGAAAGAAAGAGGGGGGAACCTTTGGAGTGATGGTGTTTGCCTCCCCAAGTAACCATTACATTTGATGGAGCCCTGCTTTCCTGGAGATGGCCAAACACTTGCCTGCTGATGGGAAACAGTGAAAAAAAAAAATCCTTCTTTTGCTTTGCCTGTGTGTGCAACTTGAGCGAGCAAGCAGCTACGTGGTCCCTGTTGCTGACTGGGGTTAAACCATGAGAGTGGTACTAGGCACTAAAAGAGCTACCAAACACAAACAAAAATACTCCTCTGTAGTAAACATACAGTTTGTTTCTTCTTTCACAACCTTTCTCAATGCTGTTCATTAACCACCAAAATCAAAGAACATATTAACTTTGTCAGGCAAATTAATGTACTGAGAGGTGTATAGCCAAGCAGCAAAAGAATCTCTTGACTGCTGTTGAAATAAAGGATGTGAATAATCAAAGCAATTAGTTTTGTGCTGCTGTAATGCTTGATACAGCCATCGTCCAAAATACCAGCAAACCATGGAATTTCCCAAATAAAACAAAACTCTCTTTTAAAGAGCAAACTGCTTGTTATCTTGCTGAAAAAAAAAGGGAAAAAAAGGCTTAGAAGGTGGCAGATACTTTAAGAAGAGAGATTGCCTGTGCTGTCTTGTATGTGCTTCGTAAACCAGCTTTGCTCCAGCCGGTTTCCATGACAGCTCAGACATAGCAACATGATCCGTGCTGGGGAGTAATTCAGAACTACACAGAGCTATGCTTGGTGCAGTTAGAAATTGCAAGACATTATCAGAAGAAACAAAAGTGCTTTTGCGTTTTTAATTAACTGACATCCTCCCTACTCCATCCCTTTTCTCTTGCTTGGTTACTAAGCACACTTTTCCTCATAGTATCATTTTCCAACTTACTAGTTTCACGTGCCTGGTCACCAGTAAAAAGTTTAGAAGTAAATACAATTAAGGGATATTTGAAGCAAACATGATAGCTAGTATTTTCTCTTTTTTTCCAACTATTTGGTTCTTCTAGTCCCTCTTATATGACAATAAACCAAAAATAATTTTACTGAGTCAACAGAGTTGCAAGAGGAGTAAAATTGTGTCAGGAGAAAGCAGACTACCTTTCCTCACTGGATTTGTCATCCACAGAACTTTCTTAAGCACCACTTCTGCTAAACCACCAACTTTGCCTTATTCCTTGCTTTTACAATTTCCATACTGGAGCAGACAAGCTCTTTAGTTTTTATCTTCAACCAGAAGATGATTTTCATTGTTACAATCTTTGCATTTGTTCCTATCTACCATAAACACAAGTATTTTAATTCAAGCAGAGACAGAAAAAAACACAGACATACAGAGGTAAGCAGCAACACAATTTTTTACATTTTATAGCAGGTAGCAGTTTATGAAGCATCCCAACTTACAAGACATATTCAATGCACTACTTAGAATAAAATATATAGTGGAGTTTTAATCTTATAGACAAGAAGATATCCAAATTCTAAAATAAGGTGGATGCCTTGGATTACTACACATCAGTTTAGGACTCTGTCCCACAGGAAGTGAATCTGCCACAACACTTCTTCCCACCTTTGTACGTCCTACATACTACCTTAGAGCTGTCATTTAAAGCTTAAAAGGACACTGAATTTTATATGGTAACTTTTCGCTGTTTCAAATTCCCTTCTAAAGCCTAGAAACAGATTCTCCTTTAATAATTCTGTCCATTTCCATTTGGCCAGCATTGATTCTTTTCCCTATGTGTATTCAGTAGAGCTTGAAAATATTTTTATTTACTTCTTGGTATGCGTACCAACATCACTGACAACATCAGCACAGCAAAGGGAATCCTATTGCTTATGTCAAGTCTTCTCTACCGGCAAAACACACACGTTTTTCCCCATATGTTCCATGACAACAGGCTACATTAAGAAAGTAAAAGTATTTTGAAGGAGACTCTCCTCTTCATACCCTAAAAAAATGGTAATGATTTCACCATCATTAAAAAAATCAGCATTAAAGAAATTAAATGAAAAATTGTATCACATATTTCGGCATACAAAATAAATTCCATGGCATATATAGAAGTTTTTCATCAAGTTAAAGCATGAACCACTATATTCTTATAGAAAACTATTTACTACATCATTCTAACATTCTAAAGCTTCAGAAACTAAATCCCTCCAATTCATAAATATGCTTTCTGAAGAATATTCACTGTCATTTCTTTCACATAAGAAGGAGATCTATTAGCAATATTTAAATAACCACATTCATATTAGCAAATCAGTGCAGAGTTCTAGGATGCAATGGTATAACTTCATTATTCAACGATCAAAAGGGACAGCTGATTTATGATTTGATTACACAGTTTGCAACTGATGTTAAAAGACACTCTATGTTTTCAGTCTAAACTGCCAAGGAGACAAAGGCAAACTGCAGTAGTCACACACCCTGAAGCTGTGAAAGGATCAACACTTCTGCAACACGCTCAAGTTTGGAGATTCTTTTGTAGAATCACAGAACAGTTAGATTGGAAAAGACCTTTAAGATCATTCAGTCCAACAGTTCACCTAACACAGCTAAAGCCATCACTGAACCATGTCCCTCAGCCTCAACCACATCTACAAGTCTTGTAAATGCCTCCAGGGATGGTAACTCAACCATTTCCATGGACAGCCTGTTCCAATGCTTAATAACTCAGTGTAAAAATTTTTCCTAATATCTAAACCTCTCCTGGTGCAACCTGAGGTCATTTCCTCTTGTCCTATCACTTGTTATTTGGGAAGAGACCAACCCCCACCTTGCTACAACCTCCTTTCAGGTAGTTGTAGAGAGCAGTAAGGTCTCCCCTCAGACCCCCTTTCTCCAGGCTTAACACCACCAGTTCCCTTAGCCACTCCTTATAAGACTTATTCTCCAGACACCTCACCAGCTTCCCTGCCCTTCTTTGGACATCCTCTAGCACCTCAATATCCCTTCTGTAGTGAGGGGCCCTAAACTGGACACAGTATTTGAGATGTGGCCTCACCAGTGCCAAGTACAGGGGAACGATCACTTCCTTAGTCCTGATGGACACACTATTTCTGATACAAACCAGGATGCTGTTGGCCTTCTTGGCCACCTGGGCACACTGCTGGCTCATGTTCAGCCGACAGTTGACCAACATCCCCAGATTCTTTTCCACCAAGCAGCTTTCCAGCCACTCTTCCCAGAGCCTGTAGTGTTGCATGGGGTTGTTGTGACCCAAGTGCAGGACTTGGCACTTGGCCTTGTTGGCCTCATCCCATCAATCCAGCCTGTCCAGATCCCTCTGCAAAGCCTTTCTACCCTCAAGCAGATAAAAACTCCTAACCAACTTGGTGTCGTCTGCAAACTTATTGAGGGTGCACTCAATCTCCTCGTCCAGATCATTGATAAAGATATTAAACAGAACTGCCTGCAACACTAAGCACAGAGGAAGATTATTCATGACTGGCCACTAACTGGATTCAACTCCATTCACCACCACTCTCTGGGCCTGGACATCCAGGCAGTTTTTTTTACCCAGCCAGTTTATCCAGGAGAATGCTGTGGGAAGCAGAGTCATCCACAGCCTTCCCTTCATCCTCTAAGCAGATCACCTCGTCACAGGAGGAGATCACATTAGTCAATTAGGACCTGCCTTTCCTAAACCCATGCTGTCTGGGCCTGATCACCTGTATAAAATGCACAATGGCACTCAAGATGATCATCTTCATAACCTTCCCAGGCACTGAGGTCAGACTGACAGGCCTGTAGTTGCCCAGATCCTCCTGGAAGGAGGGTAGGTAGGTGGGCATCACTTTTGCTATCTTCCAGTCAACCGTGAGTTCCCTGTTTAGACAGCAGGGAAATGCTAGTAAATAATGGAAAAGCAGCTTGGTGAGAACTTCCACCAGCTCCCTCAGTACCCTTGGATGCATCCCATCCAGCCCCATAGGCTTGTTCCTAAGTGATGTAGCAAGTCACTAACCATTTCCCCTTAGATTATGGGGGTCTCATTGTGCTCCCTGTCTTCCAGATCAGGTGCTAGATACCCAGAGAACCACTGGTCTTACTATTAAAGACTGAGGCAAAGAAGGCAGTCAGTACTTCAGCCTTTTCCTCATCCTTTGTCACTATGTTTCCCCCCGCATCCAATAAAGGATCGAGATTTTCTTTATCCCTCCTTCTGTTGCTAATGTTATAGAAATAACATCATAGAATGTTATAGAAACATTTTTATTGCCTTTTACAGCAGCAGCCAGACTAAGTTCTAGTTGGGTTTTGGCCCTTCTATTTTTCTCCCTGCCCTGCATAACATCGTGATCTCCTTGCAGTCCTGTTGAGTTGCCTGCTCCTTCTTTCAAAGATCAAAAACTCTCTTTCCCCTCAACTCTGAATTCCAGCCAAAGCTCTCTGTTCAGCCAGGCTTCTGGTCTTCCCCAACAGCTCATCATTCAGTATATGGGGACAGCATGCTTCTGCACTTAAGGATTTCCTTCACAAAGCATGTTCAGCCTTCCTGGAGTTCTTTGCCCTTCAGGACTGCCTCCCAAGACTGGTTGTCAACCAGTCTCTTAAACAGGCCAAAGTCTACTCTCTGGAGGTCCAACGTGGCAACTCTGCTGAACCCTCTCCTTACTTTTCCAGGAATCTAAAACTCTATAATTTTGTGGTTGCTATGCCCAGGACAGCCTCCAATCAGCACATCACCCACTAGTCCTCTGTTCACAAACAACAGACCCAGCAGGGTACCTTTTCTAGTTGACTCACTGATCAGCTGTGTCAGGAAGTTACCTTCCACACACTCCATGAACCTCCTAGACTCTTTCCTCTCTGCTGCATGGTATTTCCAGCAGACATCTGATAAGTTGAAGTCCTCCACAAGATCAAAGGCTTGTGATGGTGTGACTTCTCCCAGCTACTTACAGAGTATTTTGTCTGCCTCTTCATTCTGTCTCAGCATGGTACCTGCCTTGTTGGCTTTCCCCCCCGATTCTTATCCATAAACACTCAACCCCATTATTACCATAATTATGCCCTGGACAATCTAAACACTCCCTAACATACAGGGCTACCCCACCACTTCTCATTCCTTGCCTTTCCCTTCTGAACAGCTTGTAGCCATCAAAAGCCACACTCTAGTCATGGGATTCATCCCGCCAAGTTTCAGTAATGGCAACTAGCTTTCTAGCAGCACAGTGGCTTCCAGCTCCTCCTCTGTGGCCCATGCTGCATGCATCAGTGTAGAGGCACTTCAGCTAGGCTGCCAACTCTGTCACCTTCTTAGAGGAACACCCCTTAATTTTGTATAAGCAGTAATTGAGCAATTGCACTATCTAAGAGTTCTGCCTAAAAGGCATCCAGTCTAAATAAAGACTTTTATTAGAGCATTTTTATAGCCCCAATGTCTTTCAAGATTTCACTATTTCAGAAACCTTTGTGGTTGGGTTGGTTTTGGTTTTTTTAATTAAACTGCTTGATACCTACCAGGTGCAGGACTTAATATTCCAGTTAGATTTTTGTTCACAGTATTAAGTAGATACACCTATCCCCCGACTGAATACAACAGCCGTGGACTGAGCGTGTCAGGCTGCAGTCCCTAAAGACTGCAGTTTTATCAGTGTCTTACATTGTGTTATATTCTTTTCCAATGAATAACTAAAAAAGCAAGACTTCCAACCAGGATTGTATTCAAATACTTTGAAAAAGGTTCACTAATTTATGGCACAGACAAAACTTGGACTGTAGGGAATCGCTGATATCACCCGATCGGAAGCTGCATCATCTGACAGTTTCCCATGATGCAGAAAAATCCCACTGCCTCAGTGGGATTTTTGGTATCCCTGCAATGAACATGGGTTTCTCAACCATATTTATCCCTTTGACCCAACATCTTTATCCTAGGCACCGAGGATAATATTGTCTCTGACATAGTATTTTTCTTTTCAGGAACAAGAGAAATGTATTTATTTCTGTTATAATAAGTGGAGATAATACTAGCCTTGCCAGATACTTAGAATAAGTGTAGTCAGTGTGTCTGTTTTGGCCTTCCAGGTTACAGCAAAGGTGCAAGCTGTCAGCACCTGCTGTCATTTGCTGTTGACAGACTTTTACCAGATCAACAGCTCCATGCTCATAGAGAAACTCACCAGTTTTGTGACTGAAGAGCAGGAAGTCAAGATCCCTGGCTGTCCCATTCCATCTCCTGGGGTGGGTGGATTTCAGTGACCCTACCATTGCTTTAGCTGCCTGCCTGGAACTGCTCTCCTCCTGCCCTAAGTCCACTGTCGGAGCAGTTGTGTAAGTCTGAAGGATATAGGGCTGGAAATGCAGAGTTCTGCCATTTAAGATTTCGTGAAGTATAAAGATTTGCCAAGGGACAACTGTTCTGCTTTTCCAGAGCAAAAGACGTTCTCAGTGCTCTGGATGTCTTGGATTGAGAGACAAGAGTGGTCCTATTTACATGCAGAAAACGTATTTCTTATCACTTATAATGGCAATGAGTTCATAACTGTGCACTGTGTATCCTGCAGTTTTCTTATTACTGTCTCCAGCACTATGAGAATTCCTGAAAAGTTGTCATAGCTTGTAAGATACTGAAACCAGCAAATTGATACATATTCTGTGCTGATTTTGTTATTCTTTTCTTGCAGTTGCAAACAACTTTTAAAAAAATTACATTCATAATCATATTGGAACAGTCACAGATCAACATTTGCCAGCCTTCTCCTGACAGCGTGTCAAGCAACAACACAGGCAGAGTCTGCAAGAAAAGCTTTATCTCTAAGTAGCCCAGCTGAAATGACTAGGAAACCTGAACGCTTTGAGGACATGAGAAGGTAGCCATACACACAAAAGCCTGCCTATTTTTTTAACTCTAGAAATTAATCTAATTAAAAATATTCGTTTCCCCACAAACCTTGTCTGGTGGTTATCACAGATAACACAGATATCTGTGATCACACATAATCTACCTTAGATTATCATACCACAATAATGACAGCATTAACAGCCTTAAAAGATATAGATAGTCTGACATACAGCCTTAAAAGGCTCTGTGATATATAGCCTTAAAGCTAAGTATCTTAAATGTCAAGCAGGAAACAAAGGTGGATTCAAAGAGCTAGGATTGCAAAGAAAACAAAGAGGTATCACTTGTCATCTCATAAAAGCTATTTTTACATGCCAACTGAAAATTCTATACACATAACGATGAAAGTGAGTTTTACAAAAGAATTTAAGAAAACAATGAAGTACATTTGCAGGAACTGCTCCAAAGCATCAGAACCAGCAAGGGAATAAAAAATTTCAGAAGTTACCAGTATTAATGAACGCTGTTGGGTAAGTGGAGAGGAAAAGACCAAGAAGAACTTGCCTCTATTTCAACATTCAGAGAATATATTTATATGGCAGCAAAAAAGTGTGATGCTTAAAGGCATACAAAGAAATGCATTAGCAGGTCAAAGTAACATCAACTTTGAAGCATCATTATATGAAATGTAATGCTGGATGAAACTATTTGTTAAGGCCAGGATTTTTTGATACTTGAGATGGAAAATGATAAGAAGTTTGCATAAGATTTTTTTTGCTTCATAGCCGAGTTCAGTTAATGATCTTGGAGGAAAGACAAACTGCTCACTGGAAAATAAATCTTATCTGAGACGGATACATCTATTGTTAGCATAGACATCATAAATTAACTTTTTTTTAAGATTAGCCAGAAAAAGCAGACTGAAATTAAAAGGCCAACAAAAATGTAACTGCATAGAAATAAATAGGATAGGGAAGGAAAAAACAAAGAGACTTTTCAAAACAGAGTATCAATTAGAAGATTGGAAGAACCAAGAGTTGGTAAAAAAAAGCACAGGCAAGCCAACATTTCAGAAGATGAAGTATAGCAAACTCTTGAAGATGGGTTGTGGAAGATGAGGCGAAAATTTTTATTTTGAGATCTAAGGGATACATTTTTATCTAATATGTATATGCAGAAAATAGGCCCTAAAGTAACTGAATGACAAGGTAAATGAATACCAGAAATACTATACTTTGACACAGATTGCCAACATTTGCTGTGAACCTAATTCTATCCATTAGAAAATAAAAAGCAATAAAAATCAATTCCCTTGCAGACAAACCCTCCATCTAACTTGGAGGCAAAATTCACAAAGTATAATGCGCACTGAGCAAAAAGCATTAGATATAGAAGGTACCACTTGGCTACACAAAACCAGAGAATGAATGACTTCCAACTACCATGGATGGGGGTGGAAAAGGCCAAAACCTGAAACAGTAGACAGACTGACAGCTGAGTCAAATCTAGCCTGAACCAGAACTGGAGTGAACATTCCTGCCTGTTCACAAATCCAATCTTTTGTTCACTCTAAGCACACAAACAAGGTGACTCTGCCAGTGGTAGAAGCACTGGAATACTCTATATCCAGCACCCAATGGCCAAAGCCAAATCTTCAGAAAACAACAGAAAAAATTCAGAGGTCCACATATACATTAAATGTCAAATACAATGTAGGGGAATTTTCATTAGACAGTGGATAACCAATGAGGACCCTCAAGCCATACCCTGATTAAGTACAATTCAATATTAGGAATGAAAACGAGAAACAAATAGCACCATTCTTATTAGAGAGATATTACAAAGAAACTGCGAAGCATTTAACATGTAGCAAATAAACTGTTATTCTCGCTATATGTGTGTTATTAATACTCTAACTAATGGCTATACTTCAAAACATTTATCCAGATTGTAAAATGGAGAACCTATCTAACTGCTAGCATTAGACTTGCAGTTAGACACCTGAAATCAGTTTCCATAAGCCATTTTAATAAGCAATTTTGTGAGACCTCAAGCAGCTTAACCATTCCATGCCTACCTTCTCCATATGAAAAAAAAAAAAATCCAACATCTTATTGTTATGCATCCCACAATTGTGTTCTTGGTGATTAAAAGTAAAAGGTATGCTTCAAAGCTACCAGTTGTAGAGAATCTGTCTCATTGAGGAAGTCAAAATAATTAGAGGAAGAAAATAAATCAGGAGTTATTATTTCGCACTGCTGTCAATAACGAAGTTTAAAAAAGGGAAAATTATAGTTGCGAGTCTGAAAATTTAAGCCTGATATGAACCTTAAATTTTTATTTCTAAGTAATAGCAGGAAGTAGATGGGAAGGTACTGTTTCTGCTTCAAGTGATATCCTGTTACTTGAATTTTCAAAAAGAAAAAAATTTTCAGACAAAAAATTTAAACCATCTAGCATTATTTTAGTACACACAAAGAGTTAAAAGCCATTTATTTCTCTTCTCAAAGATAATCCCTATTAATTGCTCTAGTCATTGAAATACATTCTGTGGGAAAGGATAATGAAGACTACTTGTCAAATTGGTCATGTCATCATTTCACTGCACAACCCAAACAATATAGCCTGACCCATTCCCAGCATGCTGAATATCAGCCTAAAGAAGAGGACCCGTGCATAAGCCATTCTGACCTTTCTTGCTAGTTTCTTTTGACCTTTCTGACCTCATTAGACTGCTATAAAGAAAATAAAGCAGCTGCTGGGTACTCTTGATGGATTAGAAATAACAAGAATGTGTCTAGGACTTAAGTACTAAACTGGACCACTGAATTTTTATGCTTTTCAAACAATCAAAATGATAATAGGGATGATGATGAAGAAACAGAGGAAGGGAAAAACAGATTGGTAAAATTTAAGTGTGAATAATATGTTTTGATATTGTTCATCAGTATCCTTACATCAGTATCCATACATACACCATTTATGCTGGTGTAATTTTAGATGGTTGGATTTTTAAGCCCCCATTTGAGTGAGAAGATATATTAAAGAACAACGACCCCAACACAGTTATTCTCATGGATATTATTACAGCACCTTGCTAAAAGAGGGCTTTAATCCCTCCTGGCCAGACTTATTTAATGAATTCTTCAAATTCCCAAAGGAAGGAAACTCCAGAGCCTAGAATACCAGTCTCTGAAACCCCCGTGTAATTTCAAACTCTACATCTATTCTCAACAAAATCTGCATCTTCACAGACAAAAGGGTAGAGATACCATGAAAGTGCTTATTCTTTACATAATACACATCTCCTCCAGCAGAATTATTTTTTTAAACTGATCCCCAGTTTAAACTGACAACTCATCCATTTTTATAGCTTACATAATATGAAATACGAAACGCATAAATTAATTTTGCTCTCCAAATACTGGGTTTTGCCATCCCTAGTAAATATATATATTTTTTTTAGCTAATACTCATAACTGACCAAGACTCTCAGAAAGGAAACAACACCCCCACAACTTATATTACAAGCCCTTAGAACTGTGAGAGAAATTCTGCAGCAGTTGTTCTCCGAATTGTAACACAAGACACATGCCTTTTTATTCTGTGTTTCTAACTGTGGGAGAAAAGTGCTATGAGGGAATTTATAGTCACATGAGTTTTCCAAGTTCCCATATATTATGATTTTGATTAAAAACTCTTGTAATTAACTACTGGAAAATGTTTTAGGGAAGAGAAGAATTTTTCTTTAATACCTTGCCAAACTACTCTTAAAAGAAGACACCAGTAGATAAGCTGACCTCGGCCAGAGTTTTCAGTGCATTAAAACCCAGGCACCATTACATAAAATTAAATTAGGCCGTTTTAAAAATAAGGATATGATATTTGTTCCTGAAGTATCCTTTGTTCAGTTCTCCTGCAGTTTTACAGATGCTGGCATGGGAAAATTGTTACATTTATTATAGTGGGGATCATCCCCTTCAGAAACGTATAGTCTCTGGTAAATCTCTGCATGTCTCACAACTCTCCTGTGCTAAGTAAGTAGACATCCTAGGACCAAGCCAGCACCACTGAGGAGGATGTATTTACTGCATTCAAGCAGTAACTCTCACCAGGGTTTATCCCCACCAGCTAAAATATCTTGAAGTAGCCACTGGATCCAGATGCTGTGATATGGCACGTAGAGCTAAGATAGATAACACAATGGTTAAAAAACTTAATCACATTTCCACTACAGATTTCACAGTTGCTCTATCTGGGCAGCTGTTCCAGCACCGTTAGATTAATGATTTATATAACCTCTCCATCCCCTGCCATTTAAAAGACTGCATGGAGATTTGAATATGTACCTTTTTCATCCCCATCACCATTCAGACCTTGTAAATGGAAAGTCATTTCAAGAGCTGTAGATGAGTTTTGGTTGGGTTTTTGGTTTAGGGTTTGTTTTTTGCTTTTGTTTTTTTTTTTTCCCCTTTGAGAAGGGCTGATCCACAGGGAGAAAGAAGTTGTTGGGACACTGTATGGGGAGGGGAGTCTACAAAGCCTGAAAAATATAAGTTACTGCCTAAGGAAGAAGGCACAGAAGTGATGAGGTGCTGGAACTGGCAGACTGTAGTCTGTCATGGAACAACTGCAAATAACTCAGTACTTGAAAATTCCACCCAATCCCCTTCTCTGACACAGCCTCTAAAGGAATATTGGTCCATTACCTTTCTAAATCACACTTTTAATCGCACCCAGCAGTGGAACAACAGTTAGCACCAAGGATCATTTGGGAAGTCTTCCTACAGCATTTACCCATCTAACTCAATGGAGCACCTCTTAAGTCAGCAGTACTGATTTCTGGGGATGGGTTTTGTTTTTTTCATTATAGTTCCACCTTACTGCAGGCTAAGCACACAAGAAAGAAGAACATGCTTCACATCACTTGAGTATAGAAAATAAAAATAAAATTCAATACTAAAAGTGCTATTCTTTCTTAAATGAACACAATGCAAAAATTCTAATGAATTGGTCTTCACTTATGCACTACAATAAGGAAAGTTAGGCCAAGTGAGCCTTCATTAGGTGGTGTGCATCTGCCACTGTAGAAACTCATCAGATAATGAAAATCAGACACAACATGAGGCTTAAGTTACTGAAAGAGCCAACTGCCTTCAGTGATGTTTGATAAGGATAATCCAAATAGGTAAAAAAAAATAATATTAAAAGTTAATTTGAGTCAGGCTATAAAGACATTCAACAAAGTAAAAACAAAAATGAAATCAGTAACTCTGTAGTTACAGAATATTGCCCTACGTCCACATGATGCTGTACATTAGCAGCAAACTACTACATTTAGACCCACTGCCATTCATGAAAAGCCAGGTTTAAGGTCTGCATTCATACCATGGTGAACCCATAATCCAAACAGACCCTCCAGGAAAACAGTTAACTACACTCATCCTTTCTGATTTTTCCTTCATCAGTACACATAGCGTTTAAAAATAACGTTCTAATAACAAACATCTAAAAGATAATTTATACACATTTTCAAGTATCTGAGCAAAGCTTACAACTAATTATCAACATGTTATCCAAAAGAAGACGCTATCATAATCTTCTTGCTATTTATCAAGCATTTTAAATTACTTTGTGATGTTATTAAAATATTATACTGATTACACAGAGTTCTCTGAAAACACTTAGTACTTGAGACATGTTGGCTAGGCTCTTAGCGGCTGAATAAATCATATCCGTTACTTCCAGTCTTTGCAAAACACAAGTCACATCATAGTGTGACAAATGAAAGTATAAGCTTTGAAAGTACCTCTTCAGATAACTTTGTGTTTCCTTTTCCAAAATATTAGGCTACATATACTTTTGCAAGCAAGTGAAGAAAGATGCAAATATGCAATAATTACACAGGCAACAAGTCAGGAATATTTTTCTTATATAAATCTAATTACATTTGAAGTTGCTGATGTATACTAATCCAATAGCTTTTAGCACAAATTTTAAGTATTTTTAAACATAAAGTTGCAACTGGAAAGTGGAATTTTTAATTAGTGTTGTTCCAAAATTGCTAATAAAAATCTCTGCAGGGATGAAAAAATATAACATCGTGGTCTATACCATAAAATGATACAAAATTGAAATTGGACCTGGATGATTATATAAACATATGTATGTGAATAACTGCTACTGTACTATTGACCTTGTGATCTGAAAGAATGCCAGTTTCTCTCAGGAGATTTTTAGACCTCTGAAATCATGTTTTCAGTCCGTAGACATTTCCTTAATCTATCCTTAAAAAAATGAAATTCATATCTCATTACTGTTAAAATTATACTGACAAACTTAGAATTTCTATCAAAGTATTAGTGATGCTTAATGCACATTCACAGAATAAAAAGAAAATTTATTCTGTTTACAATAAAACCAATTACCATATTAGGGGTGAAAAAAAGTCAGAACAGCATGTGAGTCACATATGAGTAAGTCACAGAAGTTATTTTACCAAAATATTTAATTATTGCAAACAATTATTGACTAACTTATAAAATATTTTTATTTCAGAAGAGCAGACCTGACTTTTTGGTATAAATGATCATACAACCTTTGAGCACACAGCCAGGATGCGCATTTGGTTTCTGGTACACATGAGCTACTTCTGCTTTGAAACAACAGGGAGTCTGAAAACCTCCCTTTATTTCACTGAACAGAACAAATTTCAGTAACAGCAAGGACAATTAAACATTAATCCTGCTTACCAAGGCAGGTGACAGACTTGCCATCTGTTGAAGTCATTAAAGCAAGGTTTGGTATCTTTCTAAAAGACATTTTTGGATATTGTTTTGGGGAAAAAAAAAATAACAAATACAAAAACCAACCAAACAGAACCCATTTGATCCATACTGTACACTTGGGGATGTGGCTGTGGTAAAGGGAGAAGTGACTAGTGGCACAAGCCAGTGACAGTTCTGGTTTTGCCATTACAGATTTGTGGCACTTTCCATCCTGGCCCTAATACTCGTGATCCCACTTTATTTTAAAGTCAGGATCTTATCTTGGATCAGTGTTTCAACTCAACTTGCATTGGGTCAGAAAGGAAAATTAATTTCAACACTTTTTAATGTAAAATCTGGTTTCTACAGTTTGAATGATCATTTTTCACCTTCCTCTGTGGCACTGAAGATAGAGCACAGCTGGAGACAGGCTCGTGGCCAGAAGCAGGAGCAAGACATTTCAAATGTGCCCAGAAGGTATTTTGTGCTCACAGTTAGTTCATAACAATGCAATTAGGAAAAAGCTTTGGTACAGACTCCAGTTAGACCTCTGGCAATTTTCATATCCTCCTTCAGCACAGGCCATCACTCTCTGGGCGTACAACTCCTACACGCTGTCTTTGCTATTATCCTAAGCATCAGTGGGGCAACGCTTGCCATTGCTATTTAAGGCATGCTTAAGATATTTTAGGATCAAAATAATTTGGGAAACCAAACTTTTTGATCATGATACAGAAAGTTTAGGTGATAATTAAAGTCTGCATCATAAAGGCAAACTAGATTAACTTCCAAAACCATTCACTACTGGCTGTTTCAGACAAGTAATTAATATTTCTTGCCAACACTACTACTGCTGCTGTTTGCATCTATCACAGTGTAGGCAGGTGAACACAGTGCATAGAACTCTAGCTTCCTAGAGCAAAAGAGAAGGTAACAAAAAAAGTTTTATTTTTTGAGCTATGCAAACAAATTAGTTGGTAGCTAACATAGTAACACATGACTGAAGTGATGGAGCATGCCACACAGATATATCAAACTGAGCAGGTTTTATGAACTTCAGAGCCATGAACAGGGCTACAAAAGATGCATGGGCAGAGAAGAGAAAGTGGGAAATACAGGAGAACTTAGGAGGATCCTCAGCATCAGCTTCAGGATGTATATGATCTTGTACATGTGAACAGCAATGATGAACTGTAAATATGGGCAATTGTGGATTTGTATAGTTCCACCTTAGCCTCTAGTAATGCCACCAAATGTCATGATAGATTCTGATGGCTATGAGAGAGGATTCAGTAATTAGCATGTGATCAATACAGTAATGAGGGAAAATATGTTTGGTCCCCCCCCCCCAAAAAAAAAAAAATCTATATTTTAGCTTTTCTTTGTCCTTACTTTCTGTAAAAGTAAATATTCCTTCACACTACAAAGCGCAATGAACAATTCAAGATAGAACATGTTTTTTATCTAAATACCAAAGCCACACAAATAAAGAAGTAAATATGAATTCTTTCTCTGAGAATCTATTTTAACAGAAGTTTTTGAAAATCCATGCCTGGCTCATCTGCAAGTCAAAGTTCTAGACAAATCATAACATTTATTACTTCATTAGGCACGTGCTGTAGCCCAACACTTGCTCTTCTACGTTGATCTCGTGGTGAGAAATGTATTTTTAAAATGCCAACTGAAGCTTTATTTCAAATGTCACACATTGTCCTCTCTTCTGGCTGCTCTTTTCTCTAACAGCATCTGTAGTATAGTCTCAATTTTTGAGAAAATTCTCACTTCCTTAAAGGCAACAAGCTCAATTTACTAAAGCCAGAAGCATTTTTGATGCTTACTTCAAGTCCAATAGTTTGAATAACTTTATTCATACAGTAGCCTACTGACTTGTAATGTTACTCAAATAGGCTCATTCTTGTGAATTTATCTTTCTGCTGCAAGCCATTATAGACCATACACTGATAGCTATGTAAATAATACATTACTATTATGCACACTATAATTAATTGTGTTACCTTCTTCCTAAGAACATACAATTAGACATGACAGCAAGGGTGACACTTTCTAGTAATTCTGAATAGGAGTGTAACAATGAAATGGTATCTCTGCTCCAAGATTTTTGCATCCACTCAACACTAATCATTCAAAACTAAGAATACTACTACAGTAAAACAATGTGTAAAAGATGAAAAACAGTAGTTGCAATCAATAGGTGCGCACAGAAACTTTATCACTTTTTGGTAAAGTGTAGGTCATGTATGGTTTCCATAGTAACCACTGCTGGACTATAGCTCTACAGATGACCACTGCCTATGGCTCCTTTCTTAGCTAGCAGGCGATGTACAAATACTGCCATACCTCAGTTAAAATAAGGAAGAGCTAAGTAAGTGCTTGGAGCTGCCATTAGTTTACTTCCAAATATAAATCCTGCTTTAACGTTTTTCAAAGAATCCCCCAATATTCTTGTGTAGCTAAACTACTCAGCTACCAAATTGGAAACACACAAAAACTAGTTTTCTCTACTAAAAATCTACTTTTTTGTCTGCATCACATGCCTGGAGTCTCCAAAATGGAGACAATCAACTTTACAAGAAGTTGCAAATAAGAAAAATATTTATATTTATACAGAGCAACCCACTAAACATTGGTAATATAGAAGTTCAGAAAGCATCACAGTTAAGTTGTCTTTGAGAAGCAAACAGCGAGTTCTGCGATGGTGTCTTCAGTTTATTCACTGCAAGTGGCAGTTAATGGGCTGGCACATTATTACTTTGCACACAAGTCCACAGTGAAAGCCAGTCACGTAACAAGGCCAGAGCCACAGATAATAACAGTTAAAGCCTCACTTGGGAGGAAGTGGTATAGTCTTCCATCAGTCTGATAGTGAAAATCCCTTTCTCACAACTGCTACTCTGGGGCATACATTGTTGATGATGAATTCATTAAAATAAAAAAGATTCCACGTTACAAAAAGACTCTTAATAGGCTTTGATAGTGAACTGGGAAATAACACAGTAAGTCAATGTCCTTGACAATTGCTAACTGGTTTTCCTGTTTAGAACAGTCATGTCACTATTACGTGAGTTCAGAGTAAACCAGCATACTTAACTTTTTTTTTCCCAGGTATTAACTCTGAAATAGAAGCTTTGAGCTCTGGATGCTACCTGCAAATCTTAATGGTATTAGTGCTACAAATACATTGCAGTTGGGTAACATCAGTATTCACATACACAAAACACCAAAAATGTCTATTCCAACATAATGATCCTATGATTCTATGCCATTCAATGAAAAGAAGAATGATAATCAATATAGTTGAATAGCAACAATCACGTTCCCTCACTTGCTTTAAACTCTTGTAAGCTCAAAACCAGTGGCAGATGAACACAAGAAAACCACAGCAAGATTTCTGGGAAGCCAAACAGACAAGCTGTTTGTCAAATAATCCACGTAACTAATTACTTCATGGAATTGATGAATTCCAAAGAAATAATAGTTTGTATATATTCTCCTAACTGAAGCTGAAAATGTCACTACGGCATTTTGGGATGGGCTTGGTAGATTTTTAAAGACAGATATTTCTTTATATTCCTATAAGCACTGGGATCTTCAACATACTTCATGCTTGGTGCACACCACTGGGTTGCCGTGAGCACAAGGACATCTCAGTGAACAGCAAGACTATATATAATACATGTGGTAGATGAAGCTGATCTACAGAGGAAGAAGAAAGCAATAAGCCAGTATAGCCTCCAGAAGGCAGAACACTTGTCTTTTTCCCTAATGTTTCAATCAAAGTTCTCTTTTTTTTTTTTTGCTCACAGGTCAGTAATTTCCATGGATCCATTCCTCCCCACAGTTCTATGTTTATTCCATATGCTTGCTGTCTTCTAAGACTGTAAAGGAAGTGAGGAAGTCTGTCTCTGTTTTCTCTATGCAGATTCAGACCTTCATCTTCAACAGGTCTGTGTCTAGGCCCAACAGGGCCAAAAAGTCCTAGTATACCACAAATGACATAATAAAAATCAGAATATAAAACTTGATCACTGAAGTCTGGTAACATTGCACAGATAAGATACAGTTGCATCTTTCTTGTAAGCATTAGAAAATCAAGTATCATCAAGCACGAAGAAAAGGTAAAGCTCCTAAGTCCATCTGCTTGTTAATTCTCCTTTGGAAGCAACAACTGCTAGTCTATTATAACAAAACAAATAAACAAACCCAAACCAAACCAAACCAAATCCACACAGAAAGATGTTCCCACTCACTGCTGAGGACTTAACATCTCTTACAGCAGAGTTACACAAACAGCAGCTTTGGAAGCTGAATCAAACAACAGAAAAAAAACCTTGAGCAAGTGCAAGCCAGTGGATTGAAAGAACCTCTAAAGAAAGACACAGTTTCTACTCATAGTAGACCTTCAAGTCATTGTCCTTTTGCTGTCAACTGCCCTCATTCGTGCCTGCTGCTAAATCAATTGCTTGTGTGAGCAAATACCAGCAGAGCAGCGTTCAGCAAGGAGAAACCACCACCCAATGGCTCATGTATCGAGGGTGGTACACACTGAAATTAATTATAAAGCTTACAGTAACGGACAATAAAGTTTGTTAAAAGCACTAATTCTAACATGGCTTTAAATTTCAAGACATCTTTAAAGACTACTAGTAAAAGCTATAAACCAGTATGAAATCCAAAATATGTACTAAACGGGTGAAACAAACATGGCACTAGATAACAGGATACTGTAAGAGTCCTTCTGAATCTCCATCTGCTTTGTAAGAGCATGTAAAGCAAATTCAAAGAAAGCTGCCCAAGAGCCAGTGGGACTTTCGCTAGTGATAAAGCTGGACAGAGCAGTCTTGTGAAAGCAGCCATTTTCAGACAAAAATGAACCTATTAGAATTTATAAACTGGCAACACAAAAATCCATTTTTGATTTGATTCATCAACGATTTTGCTACAGAAGCTAATGTAATAATATCACGCCTATCACAGCTTTCGCTGGTATCCAAATGTTGTCATAAAGCTTCTTCATGTCTGAAGAGCAGGGCAGCTAGGCCTGTAGCGAAGACATCTAAGGTTTTTACCTTGAGAAACACATCTAAAAATTCTGGTATTTTTTGCCCAAGACTATGGAACAAGTCTTCACTAAAATAAAGCTACTCTAGATCCCAACCCTAGGGTTTCTCTAGAAAAGGATGTTGGATAAGACTAATTCCAATCCAAGCGAGAAGCTAGGTGAAAAGAACTTCTGAAAGGATTTTAAAGACTGTGGGCTTAAGCACATTACTCTTTATCAAGAAAGCCATATTCATCATGATTTTGTGTTTCTAAAATTGAATGCATATGTCACAGGTAAGAAAAAAAAGAAACTTCACAGTTTAGGTCCATAAATTAAGACTGTAAAGTTAATTTAATTATTTTCATATTGGAAGAGCATCTAGAGACATCAACTGTTATAAAAAGTCTAGAACTAGTGGCTAAGATTCAAGCTGGTATACTATTCCAATTGTGAAATTAATTTGTATTCTGCATCACAAATCAAGGACAAAAATCTAACCATCATGTTTAATTTTTAGTGTATCTCACAGACATACATCATGTTAACATCCTACTGAACTAGGGATCCCAGATTTGCCTGCAAATGATGGTTCCAGACCTGCTGACAGTACATACTGCTGAATACAGACCAGGATTTATATGTATATCGTTAATGCAAGGTGCTTTTCTCTAACTAATAAATGCAGAAATGATCCGGAAGTGCTATAGAATTCCAATCAACATTTCCCAGTAATTGTCTAATGTGTTTTTGAAATCTATTCCATGCACATCAATGTAGTGAAAAAGGATGAGTCACTTTCACTGACTAAGAATTTGCAAACTGCTAGAGCGTTAAATTCCTTTGATCTTGATAAGCTGGCTCATTCTCATTCTGTTCATTAGCCTTCCCTCTTTCCCAGTTATGAGCCAGCCAATCTGTAGCCCTTTCTGCAAACTGACATATTTACCAAGTAAAATCTGTTACCACTGCTTCCTTGCTCTTACTGAAAAACATCCTCTTGCTCGTCAAGCTCTTCTTGCCTCACAGAACCTCCTTCTCTTTTCTTTCATATATGACGTAGTCAGCAAGCCATCTTCCCACCCTGATCAGCTCTTTATTAGCTCATCTATTTCCCCAGTAACCACTAGTTGTTTACCTGAGCATTCTGACCACTCTCTATGTTCTCTTATAATTCAGCAAGTCACATTCCTGCTCCTTTTTTTTTTTCCTGACTCCCACTTGATGAAATTCCATTATTAGTTCCCAAGTACCATTTTGCTGATGGCTTGCAAAAATTGCCGAAGCATCTCAGAAAAACAAACTGTTGTGTTTCTCTGAGCTGTCTTGATAAGTACATTTCTTTAAGGGTTAACGTGGTAATGTAAGTATCCACATGATTTGAAAAATATGAATGTCTTAAATTGTAAATAGAAATTATCATTAATTTTCCAGAAAGTTATTCGGCAACTATAATAGGGCTACGTCAACAACAGGGCATCTGTTCTATCTGAAATATTAGTGTATGTGTAGTCTGACACAAACTGGCATCCACATTCAACCAGCAATTCAATTACAATACTGATTATCAAAAAACACCTTGATGTTTTCACTCTACTCCTTTGATGGAAAAATACTCTACAGTCCAAAAAAATTCTTTTAGCACGTTATTCTTTACCAATCAAAAATCACAGTTGCCATAGAAACTGTAAAAACTGAAGTCAATCATGACTTAACAGGATAATGGAAAATGTCTGCTGGCTCAGATTTTTGTGCTGGAAATGCTTCAGTGATTTTGACTCCGGAGTCAAGCAGTTCCCTGTATCTAACAAATATTCTTATAACAATTGTTTTTAACAATCCAGTCAGAGTCTGGAAAGTAATAGTATTTATTACCTCTGCTCTATACATTGGATACATTCCTAAACATTAGGAAAGAATTTTTCACAGAAAGAGTGGTCAGGCATTGCAATAGGCTGCCCAGGAAGGTGGTTGAGTCACCTGACCTCTAAAGAGTCATTTAGATGTGGCGTTGGGGGATACAGTGTAGGGGAGAACTTTATAGAATAGGGTAGATGGTTGGACTCGATGATCCCAAGGGTCTTTTCCAACCTAAATTATTCTACAATTCTATGATTAACAGCAGACGGACCTTTCCCAGAACATTCAGTACAAGACTCTGCTTAATGGGACTGAATTTCTTTGATTATCTGTCTGAGACACCCTGGAGGGACTTTTGGTCAGGGTTCTCAGCAGTTCCAAGATCCCATTTTTGGCCTTTTAAATTGAGGCAAATCACTTTAAAAATCTATATTGCCATTAGTTTCTGTCTCTTGCATATGGTGTTCAGGAAAAGAATTATAATTTGCAGGCCTCTGCTCCAACCCAAGGTGGTCCAGCTCTATGCCAAACATTATTTTAGGTTCTTTCCCTGTGACATAAAACTCAGTAAAATAAAACTCTACTCTTGACTAAAAAGGCAACGTTTCACTCTCCAATCTCACAGAGCCAAAGCACAGACCGACTCCACACATCAGAGTTCTTCCTGCCTTTTTACTGGAACCACTTGACACTTCATAATTATTAACTCACAGGACAGGCTTACTGTAACCAGTTGCAAAGGCCATCCCACTGAAAATAGTCATAACACAAAGGAACATTGTTGTACTGGCCTCACTGCAGGTGAGCCAACTGAGTGGCTTAACCATGAATAACATGAAAAGCAGCAATGTGAATATAAGTATTCAGATCTTAAAAAAAAAAAAAAAAGTATTTCAGAAGTCTTGAATCAAGTTTCATGGAGAAATTTAAGTGACATTTTTGGTTTTCAGCTAGTTTTCTGAGGACATATTTTTCATTCTGTAGCTTTAAATTTATTCTTTCAAATAAATAGGTACACATATTTTGAACAGAGATCAAACAGATACTGATGTTCTCTATGCTTTCCTAGAATTTTTTCTTAAATATGAAACGCTGCTTTATAACGAATCTAACAGTTTCCAGACCTGTTGAACAACTTGACTGACGGCCCTTCTTCCACGCCTTGCTTAAGAAATGCATTTAATGGCAGGAGTGAGCATATTTGGTCCGTAACATGCTTCAGCAACCCACAACAGATTAACTGACATAAATTAGAGAAGTTTTCCATTTGCACCAGAGATAAAGTTTGGATCAGCACAAATTCACCTGTCAACTTCCCCAATCATGAGTACAGAAAAAACCTGATTAAAAACAAAGTGAAATGCTGATTCCAGTAAAATGATTAGCAAACAATCCATGACTGAAAGAGTAAACTTTCTTCAAGGAATAAAGAAACAAGCACAAATAACTCCCCTTAACAAGAACAGCATAAATTAATTTATCATGCATATATCATGGAGTCTTCTCACTGGAAGACAAGTGCCTGATGCACACAAATCCCTAACCCTTGGGGGGACAGATACATTTCTTCAGTTATTGTGACTGGGAACCTAGTCAGGAACATGTATAAAACCCTGTAGCTTCTCACTCCTGTCTTCTCTTCTGTGGCATTCTGTCACAAGCTTTACAATTAAAATATCATTCAAAATTTCTGTATGCCATTGCCACATTTGCTGCACTTTGTGTTTGTATGTATGTACACAAACATATATATATATGCACTTTTTCAAATTACACATATATATAGTAATGTTTTTTCAAGCTTTAAACATATGCACACATGGATACACATGCCCACAGACCTTTATTTATTGAAAAAGGCACACTCATTCCTGTGGATGCCACTGAGGAAATGAAAGCAATATAGTGCTTCTGTAATCATTTAACTAACTTGGATATAGCCAACATTTATTTTGAATGAAACATTTTATATATATATATATATATCACAATTAATGTAAATTGTTGAGTATTAATTATTACCAAGAGTCTTAATGTACATGCAGCTTATAAAATACTGTTATAATATTACATTCCAGTATCACAAAGAATTACTGTGTACTGACAGGGATTACTGGAGCTCATAGCACAATAGAGGGTTTTTTAAGATTGCTGATGTGTGTCCCAGCAGCCCCTCGGAGAAGCCAATGAATCTGTACATGTATTTATAAAGAAGAGTGAGAAGAATTTATATGAATCTTTTTAGATTTTTCTGAACAGCAGAGTAGCTGTGGGCACACAGTAGGAGCCCAGACTTCAGGGAACATGTGTATGGAATAAACACATTACTGCATAAAGAGAGCTGAGGAGGAAAGAATTTGACACTGATCTCAGACGAGGCCAGAGTAAACATCTTACATATTCTAAAAGCCTGCTGTTACGTGTATAACATATGCTAGTGAGGACAGAGTTGTCTGCAACAGAAAGGCATGCTTTCATGTTCTGCCCTGTATTCAAACATGATGCAACCCAATCCTAAAACTGGCTTACACAAATAATCTTTATTTGCAAGTGCTCTAACATTCTTACGGATTTTCATTTTACATCTAGAGATTTTGGGCTGTTAATAAACTTTTCGTTTGGGTTTTGCAGAAGCAGACTGCAAATAGACTGTTAATAGAAAATAACAGCAACAGCCAACAGGAATCTGAAAACCACTACTACCAGTAACTCATTGAAATGCAAAATATGCAATTCCAGATCCTCTGAAAAACCTGTAGTAAGTAATAATCTATTGCAGTAAACATCCCAATGAACACATTCTCGCCAGAAAAATATAAAAGCATACTTCCAAAAAAACAACAATACAGATGTAAGTAAAATTGTGAAAATAAAACTTATATAGGAATTGCAAATTTTCTTTGAAGTAACAAACAGGAAAATAGCAACAAATTCCTCACCTAATTTTCATGATAATATTTTTACATTTTCTTGGGCTACAGGTCTGATTCTTCACCACCCTATATAACCACCACTGTAAAAACAAGATGTGGCTTCTATTTTGACACCACCAAATTATATGAGGTTCAACTATGGAGAGCCAAGCTCCTTAAATTCAATCTTGTTGTCTATTTCTGCTTTACAAAACCACTGAAAATTGTCTTTTTTTTTTTTTTACTTTGTGATTTATTAAGTCTGCTGTCGAAGCAGTCAGGGATGTTTTGGGGTTTTTGCCCCACAAAAAATCTTACAAAGGACTTACCTAGATAGCTGCATTATAAAAATACTGCCATTGCCTACAGAAACATGAGTAAATAGCTTGTGGCTTTGTCAAGAATGAAACAATGAAAGTGAAAAACCCAAATAAAAAGCTCAAACCAAAAAACACAAAAATGGAAACCAAGTGAAAGGTAAGCAAAATAAACATATCCGCATCATGTCCTGAAGCCTATTTAATAGACAAAAGCACTGGCAGACTGCCAAGTGAAAGAAATTCCAGGCTGGAAATCCCATTGCTAAATTTGGAGAGTTCAAGAGCCAACAGCAGGAGCCTCAAACACAATCAAAGCAGGGTAATAAGCTGGGGAGGGGGAGAGGACAGCTCACATCTACCTGTGTCTCAAATCATCACAGTTTTTGTTCTTCCCACTAGAACTCTAAATTCAGCAAGAATCCTACACAAAAACTAGGCTTTTCAAAACTACTCAGTACTAGCTGCCATTTTCACTTACAGAGGTGAGGCAGCAAAACTGAGAATATCAAATCAGAATAGAGGATGTATACACACATTTGGCAGTGGAAAGTGGCAAATAGATCCCAGAGCTAGCTGAGCTAGTAAACTGATGAAGCAAAACACAGTTCTCTATAGATTTATCGGAACAGGCCCAAAGGCAGCCTCGACAAGGTTTCACAGCACTGTACAAACTGCTCCTGGACACCTACTTGCTGCTACCACTCTGCTTACCAATAAACTTGGTTCTGGAACAAGAACAAGCAGTGCTCCTATGGCACTCCCTCAATCTCTGATGCATACAAACCATAAACCCATAAAATAATTCAGGTTGGAAAGGTCTTCAGCAGGACTTTAGTCCAACCTCATGCTCAAAGCAAAGTCAGATAGGATATCAGACGAGGCTGCTTGAGCCAGTTAGATCTGGTCAGGTCCCTCAATCCCTCCTCACAGGTCGAATGCTCCAGCCCCCTCATTGTCTTGGGGACCTTCTGCTGAACTTGCTCCACTTCATCAATTTCTTTCTTGCATTGAGGGAGCCAAACAACGATATTCTAGGTACAGGCTAATGAGTGCTGAGGTGCTGCGCTGAGGGGGACAGTAACTTCCCTCACTCTTTCTGTTCATGCAGCCCAGGAGGCTGTTGCCCTTCTTGGCTGCCAGGGCACACTGCTCACCCACGTTCCCCTTGCTGCCTGTCTGACAAGACCCCCAATGCCTTTTCTGCAGAGCTGCTCCCCAGACGGTCAGTCCCAGCCTGTATCATTGCAAGGGCCATTTCCTTCCCAGGTACACAACTCTGCACTTGTGTTTGTCAAATTTTATGTGTCTTCTGTCAGCCTGTCCCTCCAGCCTGCCCACTACCTCTGAATGGCAGCTTCTCCTTTAAGGGCATCAACTATTCCCCGCAATGTGACTCTTTTCAAACTTGACGCAAGTCAGTCTGTCACTTCCTTCGGGTGATCGATAAAGATGTCAAGCAGGACAGGTTTCAGGACAGACTCCTGTAGTGCTATCTCCAGCTAGAATACAAACCTCTTCACCACCACCCTCAGCTGAACATCCAAGTACAGAGTGTGCTTTTCAAAAGTCCACTCAAAAAGAACTGGTACAGAAACATCCTTTACCCAGTGGAGCTTTTCTCCTTTTCAGATAAGGAACTTCACTAACCCAGACTGAGGGCTGTGTGCTTGCACTGGCTCAGGTGGCAGAAGGAGTGATCAGAGAGATCAGCTATTCTGCCACAGCTGGTACAGGCTACCCTAGACACACAGGTCCAAGCAGAAGCAGTGTCCTTCAAGCTTTGTTACTGTCTGTTTTTCTTCTTCCCCCAAATCATCACCCAAAACGGAAGATGGTCTCCAATATACTCAAAATATTTCACACATCTATATATAAATGATATAGTATTAAAGTGGAGTTGCCTCTGAAACTCACTCTGGCATACAAATTTTTACATAGAACTATTTCCTCTGGTAATAGTTTTGGTTTGGTTTTTGGTTTTTTTTTGAAAAAAAAGTAGTACTTCCTCACAATATCAACATTTAAGTGTAATAAAACAGAAAAAATACTTCAAAATAAAAGCAGATTGTATTTCTTCCAAGTAAGATGAACTTTTCTTAGCTTCTATAAAAACAAGTATTGTGCCTTACACACCACTTTAGTACTTACGAGTAAAATGATTAGAAGTGGATGGATGGACATTACTTCCACTGTCAGCACTTTCACTGCTAGAAACATCATCATCTGATTCCCACACACAGGAGCAAGGTGAGGTGCCATCAACTTCTTCAAACTTCCTCTTTAAAATCCCGCTCATCACTGCAATGCTGTCACATGCACCTGTAATGGGGATAGAGCAATGAGGCACTGATTGTCCTGCTGCCCAGGTCTTCGAAGTCATTCATCATGAAGGAGTTCATGTATCAATCAGATACTATTACCTGTAGCTAAATGGCTCGTTACCAAGAGTTTTAAGCATCACCAGGAAGGAGTCAAAAATACTTATCAGTATATTTATCATCTCACTGACTTTCTTACAGGCAGTCTTTTATTCTTAAGACAGAAGGCAAATGCTACCTGTGTTCAACCACTGCAGTCAAAATTCTATAGCCAATCTCATGCATAAAAAAATGTAACTATTTCAGTTACACAGTAAATTTGGGACAATATGAAGTATCTATAATCCAATATAATTCAATGGAAATGCACTTTCTACAACAAAATCTTACTTGGCATCAAGAAACTTTCCTTGACAAAAATCACTTTTCACTAAGAAATATAGTTCAGAAAGAAAATGTTCTCCCATTTGATTTATTTTAAACGTCTGATTTATGTAATACTCTACTACCAAATGCCCACATTCTCAATTAGATTTGAGAGCATGATATATCTGGCATCTTTTCAGGACAGGTCCTGCAAACACAGTTCTGCCTCATTTTGACATTTTAATTTATGCAGAAGTTTCTTGCAGAGGTTTTGTGAAATCCAGATATAAATACTGGGCACACAAGTAGACTCTTTCTATTCACACAAGTAAAGCATCAAGGAACTGAATCCATCCTTATGAATTTGGCTTCCTAATCACACTGTCAAACAAAGCCAGAGTCACACTGAACACTCCTTATTGTTTCCCTTTCATATTTAACAGCTGATCTTATCTCCTTTTATGGACTACCAAACCAAAGAAGATCAAAATATTTTTAAAGCAATTCCTTTATTACTTTAATGCATCCAATAGGCTAAACCAATTTTTTCTGTATCTTTAATTAAAAAAGATCTTAAAGTTTACTGTCACTATTGTTACTGATTACATTCTACTGAAGACTAAAAATTAATTCTAAGATCTTAACTTAAAAGTTACAGTTAATATCTGCTCTCTGACTACACTAACCGGTGGAATGTTGCTGTAAATAGCTAGAGAAAAAAGGCTGCTGTTTGATGCTTTCAAGCGTACAGTATCAAAAATTCTCATTCTTCTGAATGCCACTTGCCTTCAGCTTGTTAAGCTGCCAATTCAGTTCATTTTATAACAAAGCTGATTTCCTCTAGTAAGTTTCACTCTACCTTTATGGATGTGTCTAATTTAGAGAAAAAACTTCAGTATAGATCACAACATAATGCTATAAACAGATGCTGCATAAGATGATCTTCAGTACCAAACTTGTTTGTATGCAGAGCACACTAAAAAATAAATAATGAATATATTAGGTTTTAATGCTGCCAGTCATACAGATAACTTTATATACATATGCCTGTCATGATATTCTCAGCTTGTTTTACTGTTTAGGAAAAACACATTTTCCTGAAAGGGATTGTATTTTTATTCTGAGGACAGGGAAAGAAGCATTTAGCATCACTTTGTAATAATAACCTTTGCAAAAAAGGTAAGAGAGAGAAGACAACAAACACACACATATTCACTTAAACTCCACAGTAGTAGAGAAGGGATAGAACACTCCCAAAAAAACAGGTTCAGAAACAACTCTGACCTGTCCCCATGTTCTCACTGAATCTCTTTGCCAGCCACTTTTTCCACTGCCTCCTGCAGTGCTTACAGCAATGAAATTGTGAAATCACCATTATTTCCATGGCAACAGCCTGCAATATCAAAACCACAGGATTATAGCTTGACTGCAGAAGAGGGTAAAGAAGCAGCTGGAGTGTGAGAAAGAAAATGCTTACACTCAAACATCTCAGTGAAGAGAACGATAAATGGGCTGACAAAGAGTTTATTGTACAAGCGAGACCTAGGTCAAACCCATGTCCGAGCCCATTGAAATTGTGGCTATGGGGGTTGTAAAGTTCCAGGTCCAAAGAATCTCAGCCATAGCTACACCGCGAGGCAAACCTAATAGCTGCAATCATCACTAGTGTGCAGACTGTCAGAGAGCAAGAGCTAATTTCATAACTCGAGATGATTTCCAGACAAAAGCTCTTTTGTCAGACGTTGTCTTCTGCAAGTATACCAAACATGACTGGATGACTAACGTGCATTTTGAGCATCAGTGAAGTCGTTGCAGATAGTAAGTCTCAAAAGCCAGAACTGCTTACAGCTAGTAGCAAAACCAAACATTTTCACACCAAAGGGTTTTAAGTTTGTTTACATTTAGCATAGCCTACACTTGCACCAAGTGTCATTTCCAAAGCCATTTCCTTAAGATTTATATAATGAACCATAACAAATGCTTCCCAGGATCCTTGGAAGTGGCATACAGGTTAGCTGTACACCCAGCTTGCTGGATCAAGGAAAGACAGGAGGTATGGGAACACTGCAGAACCTCAGTATCACCATAACACACAAAGACATAGCTATCCATTATATATATTTAGTATCACTGTTGCCCAAATTTTATTCTGAATCTTTTCGAGGAACACTATCAAGAAGGTTGTTTGACCAAGTAGTTGCGATAAAATTCAGGCATTGCCACTTGCCTGAGATTTGTTGATTTTAGTCTCACCAGGAAAATGCTACGCAGGGGGAAGGAGACACTTCCATTACTCAAGAGCCTGGCTATCACAGAGATAGATTAAAGAGTATCTAAAACTGTTTGTACACACTGTGTACCAGCAGGAGATCCCTTTAGATTAACATCTGTATAAACAGCTGCTGCTCCATAAGCCAATATTCTTCAGAAAGAGGGCACATGTGCACAGTAGCACAAGGCATATTCTGATACATTTAACCCAGGCCTTGTTTACATAGGTGTCCTATAGTACCCAAGTGAGATCCACATCTCCAGGAAGCAGGAGATAAGCGTACACAATCTGTTTATGAAAGCATTATTTTGCACTCTCTGTTGATGATGTTATATATCTCAGGGGAAGACAGAGACCAACAAGAGTAAGCAGCACTCAAACTTCTAGCAACGAGGCCACAGAGTTTGTGGTACCTCTAAAGGTTCCTTAAGTCCAGAATCAGGGAACCAGGACAGAGAACTCAAATTGAACTATCATTCTTTTTCCTGCACCATAGCTAAGAACTGAATTATTAATTGCTAATTACTGATCAGTAAATTAAGGGGAATCAAACTGAAGCAACTGCAGTCACAAAGAAATCAGAATCCAATGTCATCTGAAGACCTTGCAGCTTTAGGGGTCAAGGCACCAAAGACATACATAAGCTAAATTTTCCATATATGAATGGAAAGTTAAACTCTAAAAAACCTCATATCTGATAACATGAATCATAAAGGTAAAACGATTACACAGTGGTACAATTTTGCTAACACAAAGGTCACTTCTGGCATATAAGACAGTACATCATATAGGATGGGAATAACCTCAAACACACAGAAGTGCTATAGCAATATATATAATCTGAAGAAAAATGAGCAAATGTGTATTTCTGCATAGAATCGAGTGCAGAAAAGTCCATGACTGACTATAGGAACCAAACAACATCACACAACTAAGAAAAGCAAATGCACAGTGTGGTAAATCAATATTCTTGGACTTTTAGTCAGACACCAGCGAGATTCAGCCTCTAGAGGCAGTGACTGAAAACCAGCTACCCATTGCAGTTAGAGAGCTGTAGAGTTAGAGTCCTCTGCCATGCTCCTCACCGTGCTAAGGCAGCAATAATCCACAGCAAAGCAAAACAAAATTGCAATGGAGGAAACAGTATGAAAGCAAGGAAAAGCAGTCACACACACTGTTGTGAGGTCAAACTCCAATTGCCTGACATAGTTAAGGATTCTTCAAAGAAATGGCAACTTGCCACAGCAGAAACACATGATGGATATAGGCTGGGAGAAGGATATAGCTTTCTTAAACACTCCCCCCATCCATTTTTTGTCCTTTCTTTCCTAGTTTTCCTTCGCCCTGAAGAAACTACTCCCACAAAGAGATCATTTAACCAGCTCTCCAGCTGCAGGTACGCTGACTGGTGAAGCAAGTCCTCCTCAAAGCTCCATGGCAACAGGCTTTGCCTTGCTAGGATGCCAGATAATTGGCAGGCACCACAGATTTTAAAAGTTCAGAGGCAACATGTTATTACTAGAAGACAAAAATCCCATGTAAATGTGGGGAATGTATTTATAACAGTCACAATACTACCTAGAATCTACAAAGTAAAATAATGTAAAAGCCTGGCTGTATTGATTTTTCTCTTGTACCTGAAAAGGCTGGAATATTAGAATACCATGGTAACAATCTCCTTGCAACAGTCCTTTAGCAAGCATGTATCTCCAAATCCCAGTGAAAAGGCCCAGAAGAGCAATGTTAGAATTACTGAGTGGAGGGGTGGGATGACAGTGCACCACCTGTGCTCCCCCCAGAACCTTCTTTTCCATAACATACACTGCCAAACTTGCTCTGCAAAACCTTAGTTGCCACATCCTCAGCGTTTCATTGACACCCATGGGCATAAAAAAGTAAAACAAACAAACAAAAAAATCCACAAAACAAAAGCACCAGGACCACACTGGATAGGCACCACAGGGAGAGGGAGAAGCACCTCAGCTATTGTTCTGAAATGCACTAAAAGATATTAATAAAATAGACAACAAGCTGCAATATGGAAATTTCGAATCGACAAAATCTTTGTGCAGTGACAAAGACAAATCTAAAGACATTTTCATCCTCGTCAAAATCTTGAAATAAATGACTGTTCTGCAAAATTCGGCACTACATATATAGCTGATAACATGGGAAATTGAACAGGTACAAAACATACATGTTAAGACATAAACATCAAGTATGTACCATATGTAGTAAACATAACAAAACAGATAGGAAATAATAAAATAGGACCCTGCCTCAGATTATATATCCTCATGATTTAGAGCAAAGCCTCTCAACAATAAAGTCAGTTATTGACTAAAGCTCAGGAAATACAAGAGAAAAAGTCCAAGAACACATTGGCATTTGGCGGGAGAGGGGAATCCAATTAATTTCTTTCTTCATTCATATATGAAACCTTATTTTGTACTAATTCCTTCTTAAGAGCTGATCATATATTGTGATAAAATCTACCTGGATAAAAATTCTTATCCAAAAATATAAAAAAAAAATAAAAGGGCAGGCATGAAACAAAGACTTGACCTATGAGTCACACCACATTTTGTCATGTCTCAAATGTACCAGCTGAAATTACGGAAAAATTTAGACAAAGTCTGTAGTAGCAGATATCTGTTGCTTCCGAACAAAAAAACCACTTCTATGCAAATGACTGCAAACTGAACAGAAGGATGCAGAAAACAGATGTTACACATAAAACATTACTGCAAAGTACTCATCACAAACAACTCCCACCTACTGGCCAGTCAGCATGTACTATAACATGCTAGGGAGACTTGGCAAATAATTTCACCGTTAAATCATGAATATTGATGCTCACAAGCAGAGATGTTTGGATTATTTGTTGTGATTAATATTCTTTTTGAATTCAGGTCTTATCCTTAGCTTGCAAACAAAGATTGCTTTTTTAAAGACATTTTTCTTACCTGCTGAATAAATGTCAGCAGCAGAGGTGGTCATGAACTAATCAAGGTGTTTGCTTGGTTCCACATATTGCATTTAATTATTTTGCTCTTTGTGTAACTGACAATTTTAAATGGGGGGGGAGGGGTGGGAATAGTCAAAACCAAAAGCATCTACAATGACAACATCACTCACAAAGAATATAATTTGCTTATGAAAATGACTATTCATGTAAAGGACTGCATTAATGCAGACAAAAATCCATTTGCATGAATGCTTGCAAACAGTGAACAACAGAGGTACATGAACATGAATCAAACAGCTGTTCAGAATTCAAATTAATGTTTGCAATACATGTTTTGCTGTATTTGGCAGCTCTAATCACAAGTACCAGTTGCCAGAGGTAGGCTCTGATAGTTTACTACAGATTACTACAATCTGTAAAAATTAAAAGCACATACCAAAATAATTCCTTTTAAGTTACTGTTCTGTATAGGCACAGAGGATCTTACATCCTAAATTTGTATTTACAGCAGTGATCAGACATCAACAAGGAAAAGTCTCTCTGCCTGTTTGCCTCAGTCTAGCTAAATCCATAGCACTACTTAAATCCTGAAGGATAAGGCTGCGCAATCAACCTGGGGAATCTGTTCTGGCACTGCGAGCCAAATCCTGCCAAGTCTGCTCTTTGCAGGGTTTCTATACCATCACCTTACAGCACTCCTGATTTCACACTCGAGTACTAATCCGCTTATCTTCTAGACTGCCTACACATTGCTGTACACGCCAACTAGCTCCAATGGCAGTGAATCCAAAACGCAGAAAGGATGTTGGCATATGCTCACCTCCTGTCTCTACATGCAGCAGAGATGCAGTGGTGGTAGATCTGGTTCTGGCTTAGTCCTCCAGTAGCATCTCCCAAGGTCCTACATGCACCAAGCATATAAATAGTCCCCTCTCCATCTACAAAATATAAAACTCCTGCATACAGTGAAACACCCTTCTGATGCCCGAGTTCAATTCCTAGCTACATTAACTGATGTCAACAGTTAAACGAAACGCTCATATAATTTGGCTAACAGAAGAAAATTCTAGGCTATTTCTTCTAAGTTTTCTCTCAGCATGCTCTCCAGAGATTAAAACGAGATCAGTAAGAGGCAGTGATAATTCAACCAGGTGTCCAGAAGCTTAACATTCATACCTCCAATGATGAAGGCACAACCTGGAAGAAGGGGATTCAGAGGCATTTAGCAAGAGGGCTTTCCTGTCAAGACAAGTTTTGCCCACACAAGTCATTTAGTTTGAGTTTGTGTTTCATTTATATCCATTTTCTAAGATTGCTGCAGCCAGAACTGTTCCTACAAGACTGAAAGATGCATAAACGACACTGAATCCTAGAGGCAAACAAGAGATTGAGGAGGAAGTCGTGCTGAAGCTGTGTCACAAACTCAGATTCATAGTGCCTAACCTCCATTTAAGCTGTCTAGAAGACCTTTAGTTGGGCCTGTCATTAAGTCCATTTCAAAGTCTTCAGGTAACACTGCTGAAGATCTGATATTGGCCACTTGTCTTATAGGTTTTCATTAATTAAAATCTCTTCACCCAAAATCTCTCTGGACGATTAGAAATGCCATCAACTTACAAAATGCTGGAAATAAGTGGGCTTTTTTTTCCCCAGATTAGCCCAGGTAGTACTATTAACTGGCACACTGCAACCTGCCTTTGGCCTGTTTCAGTACTGATCATCCACAATGGTCTTTCATCAACACCAAACTTCCGTACTGCCTGCAGAGGAACCACACAGGATAACTTGTGTATCTCAGTATGCTCCTGCCAAAGTACAGTGTGGACAAGACCAGTATATCCCAAAGGGGCCTTGACATCTCTACAGCCCCAATACACCCTACTCAGGTCCCTGCTGCATGCTTGCTATTTAACACACAGCCTGGCTGCTCATTCACCATTGCCATCAGAGCCAGCCTGAATTCAACATCTTACCCCTTCTCCCCATGATCTCTGCATCTTGACACAGGGCGAGCCATTCTCGCCTCTGAAAGCTGTAGAGTTTAACAGAATTTCTCAACACCCCACCCCACCCCCCACAAAAAAAAAAAAACACACCAAAAAAAGCACGACTTCACACACAAAGAAACAACCACCACCCAACAAAAAAACACATACAAAAAAAGCTACCCCCCAAAAAACAGAACATCTGAACTCCAAGAAGTGCAATAAGAACTTGTGACACAAAAATGTACTAGAACATACTTACAAAACCAACTCTGAACTAGGTTTTCCTCTCAGCTGTAAAGAGAAAAGCAAAGTCTTCCAGCTTAACAGTTTATGGATGGAGGATGTTTGTGTATGTCTGAGGAAGGTAGGGGAGTGTACATGCAAATTTTAGGTAACAAAAGACCAAATCCTTCATGCCTTGCTCTTGTCATAATTATTGACAATAATGATACATACTACTTATGTGACCAGATTAAAAGTGTCTAGTTTTAGGAGATTAGACTTTAGAAATAAAATAAATGGATAGTTTGGGGGAATGAGGAAGGGGGGTTGAAAGTAAAAATGTGGTGAAATACTCCATGTTCACATATGTGGTTTGATATTAGCTGTATGGCACAGAACTCTCTTCAGGCATGAACAAGTAATGCTGAAAATTGCTGGAAAACCTTGCCTGGCAGAAAATCTTAGCTCATCTGCTCACAACTTGTTAAAAAAACCAAAACAAAAAGGCAGTACTTTCTCTGTGTTATCATCACTATCTTCCACAACCTAGACATAATGACAGGCAATGTGCAACAAACTTTCTCATTACTGCTTTCAACAGATGAGCACTGCTTCTATATCCAGAAATCAAAGGATTCACGTCAAATTGGCACAACTTGACTACTGCTGTAAAAAACAGATGCTGCTTCCAGCAACTTATCACACCTTGACTTCGTCAAATAATGTTTAGATTTACTCATTTTCTCCACAGACTCTTAAATTACACACTATAGGAAAGGGGGTTTTAAAACTAAAGCAACCCAGGTTTGCTCATCTTAATACAAAACAAATTATTCTTAATAAAAAGGCCTGCTACGATTAAATTTTATTGTCCTCGTAGAAAGCGAGGTGGATTAATAATCCACCTTATTAATATGTAAATAGTCTCTTATAGAACTAAAGACACCAGATCCTTTCCTCTTACTAATTTCAATTAATCAAAATCAAGTATTCAACTTTACTTTTTATTACCTTTGGTATTCATGCTGTCAGCTAAAAGTGGATTTTAGTATTAATTTGCAGAGGATTAATTATTCGTACATGTAACAATACCTTGTAATATTTCAATGTTGCCTCTGAGACACTACAATACAGGAAAAAATGCCTCATTCAATAATGGAAAATTAATCAGCATTTTTGATCTATGCTACAACAAATCCCATGTATGCTAACAAAATAAAAATATAAACAAGGTATATTTAGCCCACCAGGCAGCACTGAGGAAATGTTTGGCAATTGTCCTGTTTTCTAGGCACAAGCATGAAGCCATCCAATGGAAATGGAGATCAAAAATTCAAAGTGGCATTTTTCATATATACTGAATACCAGCTAACTACAAAAGAACTTATGAAATATAAAGGGAATAAATAAAAAAGAAATTAAGAAAATTTCTTAATTGAAAAGAATTTATTCTTTAAAAGATGAAATTTCTTAGTAACGCTAAGTAACATAATGCTATTTCTTGCTTACCAATAGCTCTTTACTAATTTAGGTCTTTTGTTTAAGGGAATTTAATATTTGACTTAAAACGGTTTGCGTGATACTTCAATCACCTACACATACAATGGGTAAGGAAACATTTACTAATTTGCAGAACTAAAGATTCTGCAATAAATAAAAGAAAAATGCATTCTTTTACTTACAAACTGTTAACTTAGAAAGGCATGGCTTAAGCATACTCTTCCTACTGTTGACTTCACTAGAAATAAGCCTGTATCCTCAAACATTACACACCACCTACCCGCACCACCACCATGAACTTTTTTTTCTGACTTGCTACCTGTGTTCAGACTCTGGCTATCCTACTTCCCACCTACACGCTCCCTTTCTCACTAGGGTTTGCAACTAAGGATAACGAGCTTATCTCATTTCTACCGAGCTGATGAATGCTGGCAGCAGATGACAGGGAATATTGGATAGAAAATGCAAATCTATAGTTCACATAGAATACCTGAATCATTAGGGAACTTTAAAACGAGTGACAACACAGTAGTTTTATTCAGTATCTTTCATGCTGTCATTATTAAGTGCTAGATATTTTTAGCCACCAAAAGCCAAATCCATCTGCAGCAGCGGCGTTTCCAAGGAGACAGAATAATTTAAATACATGTGGAACCAGATCTCTGTTTTCATCAACTCCTCTCTGTTACTGGAGCTGCTTTGAGTCAGATTTCTCATTTGAGGCAGAAAAGTGATTGGAATATATAGATTTGAGGTTGTAATTTAACAGTTGTGCCTATGCTTTCAGATACCTACCCATTCACTACAAATAACAAATGTTAAGATGCAAGTCATCTATTTTCTGTCAGTATTATTTACCAGTGTTCACATTTCAGTATAAAAAAAAATATATATAATTCATCAGTCTCTTAGACTTTTTGTGAATTGCTGACATTTGCTGTAAGGTATTAAATTTTTTAGATTGATTGTTTAGCAAACATATTGGGCTCCATTCTCTGAAGAAACAGTTAGGAGATAAGGACACAGCTCCAGATGTTTACAGCTGGTAAGATGTAAAAATGAGTGGACAGAGGACAAAGCTTCTTCCAGTCCTCTTTAATACTCAGTAAGAGTTTTACTGACCTTGTCCAGTTTTTCTTTACTAACATCACTTTTTAATAGTTTTGGGTCTGTTCTAAGGGCATTCACTCTCAGTGAATACAATAAAAATGGATACACGCATTTACTGATTTTAACATCTGAAATTTAATAAAACTAAATTCCAGTATTTTAGCTTTAAAAATATTTTTTATGATTATATGTATATTATTATACACTCTCAAACCAAGCAGAAAGCTTCTAATCTTTTCCTTTATTTCAGTGCTACATAAATAGATGTGACAACTAAATCCATTTTTATGTTTTCAATGCAGTATAAAGATGAACAATTAACTAATTGAACCTATTTGTTCACAAAATAACATTACCAGTTTTTCTATCAATGGACTAATTTAGAATACAGCATTCAAAAGACATGGATAAGAGTCACAAGAAGGAACCTCTCCACAAAACATACATACCAGTAATTGCTTACAGATTCTATATTTCTTAATAATATAATTAACTTCAAGAAATTCCAGGAAAAGAGGTCACATTAGAAAGATACAGTGAGGTAACTTAATTATCTTAAAGGACCTACCGCAAATACTCAAGAGATTAAATACACCAAATATATACTTATCTAAAACAAATTACTTCCCACCGCAGTGCTATTTCCATCACTAGTGTTAACTAATGCAAATGTCTAATTGCTTTAAAAAAAATCTACACACCTATAACACTAGCAACAATTTATAACCACAATTCTTTTATTTCAATGATTTCTGCCTCAAACCAGCAAAACAGGATGCTGTAGTATAACAATTATTTGGTACATGTAAACCAGAAATAAATCAATAGAGAGATGACACATTGAAATCCTAGCCTCAGTGAGGTCAATATCAAAACCTTCAATTCCTTCAGTGGAGCCAGGACTTCTGCCCTGGCTATATCCATTTGCCTATATCTGCCCTGCCCTATATCCATTTGAGGACTATATCCTCAAGTGATCTGACTTGATACACCAATCTATTCTCTGTACCAAGCGAGTTATTTGCTACTTGCCATCCCCAGTGTCTGCAAACTACCAACTGCTGTAACATGTCAACCCGGCAGAACAGGTTTCATACAAGCCATTTCAACAGTTTATTAAAACTGGCACGTAACTGCTGTACGTACTACAAGATTTATCTGTCTTGCACACATTATTTAATTAAACGCATCATGCTTTTTCTTTATAATAAAGACAAGTTTATGACTGAATTACAAATCACATTCATTCCAAACCTAAAAATAATGCAAAAATCCACAAAAACCCTCTAAGAGTTGTTCTGAGGAGCCATTCTTATTGTATGTTCAATACCAAATAAAAGGCATACCGCTTTAGAAGCAATTAGTTTGTAAGTCCTTTTCTTATCGAAACTCAAAAGTAATATTTTTCAATCTTCCAGACCTATTTTCCTGCTGGTAGCACACACTGTATTTTCAACAGCGAGTATTTCTATTACATGAAAAACCTCTTTTCCTACAGCTCACTGAACAACTTCAGCATCAATGAGATGCAATGCCTATACCATCACATGAGAAAATTGTCAGATAGCATCAGGCATGCCTATGATTTCACTGACTATGGATCTCACATCAGTTGAAACCTGCTAGGCAGAAGAAATAATAACCCGAAAAGCTGCTTCAAAGTCATTAACGAGGAACAAACAACAAGGTGCTTGCACATGCATTTTTTACACCAAAGAGATGTGGCAAGGATCAAGAATAGCTATTCAGAACAGGAATTTTTTTCACCCTTACCTGTAAATCGTGTTTCTGTGTTTTAGCTTCCGTCAGTGCAGACTGAAAGGTTTACTCCTCCTTTTTCCATCCATCAGACAGCAGTCATCCAATAACTGAAGTCATCCTGGCATCCTCTGGAACATGCTCTCTCCCTTATTTCCCACTCCCCACCCCCATCTGCATGCTAGCAAAATGAGAAAACAGCAAAAAGAAAATAAAACAAAAAAGCACATCTAAAAGCCAGCTTTAATGAGCTACTTAGTAATCAGTGAGGATGCTCTGTACTGGAAGGTAATGACAAAATTTAAAGACAAGAAAAAAAAATAACTCTCTACTAATAACCTTCAGCTCCACTAGTGAATACTAATACTTCCTTTCAGCTCCTTTTTGCAAGGAAAAAACAGGCAATCAGCTGTAGCAATCTAGGTACTGCCTGTATACATTCTTTGAGACTGACTCGGTTATCCAGATCTTCACTGAAGAGTGCTGCTATTTCAGAAATTTTGAGTTTATCAAAATAACATTGGTGCTTTTATAGAAAGCAAGAATCTGAAATCTCAATGCACATTAGAATAATGCAGAGATGGATCCCAGTAATTTTCTACTAAATATATTTTCTGTTTGAGGCAGTATTTACAAAATGGCTCGAAGAGAATAATTACTAGATACTCTGCCTTGAAGTTCTACGTATATAAACTCTACCTGCATTATTGGCATGTGTGCATTTGTTTTACTATATTTATAACACAGTAGCCAAAATCCAATGCACTGTGTGAACTTTGTCCACACAAAACTTTCTATATAAGTAAGAATTCAAACACAAAAAATGACTGGGTGAAAAAATTTTCATTTATGTGCTTCAAATATATGATTAAGTCTATTTGTAGCCCCTTAAGTATAGCTGAAAACATGTTTTCCAAGATCAGGGAATTTTTATTTTCTATTTATCCATATAAATCCAGTATTAACTTAGGTAAACACAACAATAGAAGATTTCTTTCATTAAAGTTAAAAGCAAAATCAAGAATGAGTCTTTAGTTTCAGGTAAGGTAATGTTTACTCCCACATCAAAGCATTTGTATTGCAGGGTTTCCCCTTGAAAGGAAAATATAACACAACATAAGCAAGGAAATACCTTTGTGTTTACAAATTTCAATCTTCAGCTATTGCTTTCCAATAAAATGAAATGTGAATTCTTCTAAATAAGGGCATCTATCTTCTTCACTGAATTATTGATCTTTAACCACAGCAAGACTATATCAATTAGCATACTTTCACTATAAAGCAACAGCTGTTTTAGCTTCTGAAAAAATTAGCTGTCAGTCTTATTGTAGCAAACTACCAGTGGATCCTAAGCATAACATTCAGATTTTGTCTTAACAAGCAAAGTAGGTGTCTCTTTATCCACATTACTGTTTAACACAAAACCTCTTCCTAGATGCCTAGAAAAATAGAAATCCATTTCTGCAAGCATTAAAAAAATAAAATAACCATTTTGCCCTGGCTAGAAGGCATCTTCAGCTTTATTTTCTTTTTTATCTGCAGAAAGAAATTTGCAGTTGAGCACCAAGGCTTCCTCTCTCAACCAGCCTGATGGCTGCAGGAGACATATGGACACACAGGGTTGTATTCTCATAACTGGATTTAATAAAAATCTTTTCAATACAGATGCAAGGTGCAACACTGTACCAGCCCTGAAACACTATTAGTATAACTAATCACAGAGAAATGAGCAATACAAACAAGTAAATCAGAATGCCTTGCAAAATCTCCTATAAAAAAAGGAGGTTATTAACAACAAAAAACCAAACACCTAAAGTAGTCCCAGAATGAAGCAACTCTAATATAGTCAGTGTTTCTAAAATAAAAGACCAATAGCCTTGCTACAAAGAATTATCATCAGCAGAGTAGTGTTGTTGCCATCTCCATGACCTATGCTTGTCCATTTCCCTAGAATTCTGCACAACAGTCAGAGAGCCTTTGTGAAATATGCCCCACTTTGCAATCAAGTCATTGACTAGATAAATGCATTTTAAATACATCAAATACATTTCTGAGAGTACATCAGGGCAATGGAAGCTGGCCTTGTGTCCAGGTAGCCAAATTCCCCCTTGGGAGGGGGAGAATTGGCTACCTAGACACAAGGCCAGCTTCCAGGTAGAGCAGCTGGTGGTCACCAAAGGGCATGGGAGCAGCAGCCCTGCTGCAGACCTGCCCACCCTTCGGCAGGACACCACTTTTAAATTCAGCCTCTTGCCCGTGTCCTGTTGCCTGAGCTACGCTACCACCCTGCTGCAGCCATGCCTGGACCTTCACCCAGAGGAGCTGAACACAGACCAGCCACCGGGCCCCTGACTCGGCCTGGTGGCCATGCCCAGCCCTGACCCTCTCAGTACTGTTGGGTTTCCCTCAGCTTCTGGCTCCCCGGCACAGCGCCTGAACCCAACCACCCCTTTCCAGAGCCTGCAAAGTCTCAGCAACACTTCCTGGCTCCAAAGTGCTATTGTTGGAGTAATTAATCACACAGAGATGGAGAACAGGAAATGTGGTCCTTTATGAATACAGGTTTGCGCCTAGTCCCTGCTCTCACTCAAGTGATTATCAGGTTTGCTTATATTCATTTAACTTTTTCAGCTTTTTTTTTTTAACCATCTCAATACTTCTACAGCATACATTTTATTTTTTCTCTCCAGAGCTATTACACTGGACAAAACAAAGGCTACATCAGGAAGCAAATTGCTGCAGCGACTTCCTTCACTTCTTTCCCTGATTACGACTATTGCTACAAAAATATTTGCTCCCATTTCATCTGACTCTACAAAGAATGAAGTTTCTTTTGACAATCCCTTCATGGAAGGCTAGTGTATTATAGGATCACCTCCTTCCTGAAAAAAGCTTCCAAGAAAGAATTTAGAAAGTATATATAAATTACATCTCAGTAATCCACTCTGCCTTAGCACAGAATGGTACCGATTGAGTAAATTAAAATAATGGAAGTAATTTGAAATCAGAAACAGCGAGGCTGCCGGTGCCCTTTGACTACACGTCTACAGCTACGGTGTCGGGGCTGAACACAGTTCCTGACTTGGTTTGGTTTGCTACAAACCATTCACGAATCCCAGTTCAGGTTTCACTTGCAACTCACAGTTCTTTGTAACATCCAGGCTTATCAGTCAAGATTTTTCACTTCCCACTCCAGAGTTAATGATGAGCTATGCTGGACACAAAATTTAAAAGTGCTGCACAGACCCACTGGAGCCAAGCAAAATGACACTCATATAGTACAAGTTATTTATGACAATGAGGAAGCCAGAAGCCATACACGCTTCCACACTCAGGGATGCTAGAAAAAACATTTACTGTTTATGCTTTATAAAACCCTGATTGTAAAGATGAACTGACACAGTGTAGTAAATAATTAGAACTTCAAAAAAATCTCTGCTATTTCATAACATACACTGCTAAAACTGAATAAACGTGATCCTTCCTATGATATCTGCTTTCAGTCTCTTCCTTTAGCAGAGTTAAATGTTCCAATCCCATCCCTTGGTAGGCCTCATCAGTAGTCCAGTTATATTTCTTTTTAGGCCTTGTGCTTTTTTACTTTTTAACTTTTTTTTTTTAATAAAAAAGTGTAGCTGTTCTATTTTATCAGAATTTTTTCTACTCTCGTTCCTTTATTCTAACCCATATCTGGTCCATACTTGCTTCTTTAGGGTGCATACCAGTTTGCTTCCTAGAGTTATGAAAGATTTAGTTAATTAAAGACAGAAGAGTTAAAATTCTTTAAAGCTGTATCAGTACTAAAAAACATTTGCAACAGTGTTCAAGATCAAAGAGGATCCTTGATTTGTTAAGTTCAGCATTTAGTTTTCTGGTTTTGGCCTTCATTTCACATTTTTTTGGGTAAAAAAAAAAAAAACACCTGAAAAAAAACCCCCAAAACCAAACAAAATACATAGTGAGACGAGGATGAGAGCTGATCAGTGACTGTAGTTGCCTATAGTTCACATGTATGTTCACTTCAAAGTTGGACCACTTTGTCTTTTAGCAGTCTCATTTAGGATTTCCCACCTGCTCATGTTTAGGAGACTGTGTAGTATCTTTTGCACCTTTTAAGTTTCTTCTGAAATGCAAGCCTTTGGAAGCAGGAGCAAAGGAAAGGGAAATGATGCCCGGGGGCAAAAGGTGCTTGTGGATTTACCCATCTCAAAGAACTCCAATTGATGGCAAGAAACATCTCTCTTGCTGTCTACTTGACAATCCATGCAGGCTTCCACAGAGTGCGTGACTCCCAGCAGCTGTCCTCAGATTATGTAACTTTGGGGTAGTTGATCACATAGTCCTTCATTAGAAACCAATTACTGTACACCTCTCACGCATGAGATCAGCTCTAACATACTCCTTAACGAAGACAGAGGTGGAGCTTGGTATTTAGAGGAAGCTACAGGCAGACATTTGAGACTGGTAACAGTTGGTTCAACAGGCTGCTGACTGCAGGATCAGGCATTTGCCCAAGAAAACCAGCAGCTACTGTCTGGCTTCGAAGCAGAAGGGCCATCACCTACTAATGCTGGATGAAGTCAGATAACCTACAGCGTAAGAGCTCTCTTGAAAGACTGTTACTAGGACATCAGAACAATTTTTTCACACCTAGTCTAGAATAAGGATCTTATTCACCATTCTGCTAGCAACATCCAAGAAAAATGTGTCACATTCCACACATTAGATCTACTAAATCTCCTGAACAAAGAGAGACACTGTAACACCTTGTTTCCTACATGTCTGTGGCAAGATCCTTGAAGAGCGACCCATCAGGCTTGTAAGGCACCAACAAGACTATCTGAATTTCACAGCCACCACCAATTCCATGTGGCAACGCAGCATCCATTATCATGAAGAAATGTGCCAGCATGGTTTCCAATCAAAGTAAACCCTGATAGAGAAAAAAAGAAGAAAGAGATGAATGAACTATATATGACTTATTCAGGGTTACTGTCTGGGAGAATCCTGCGTGGTCAAAAGAACTGTAATTCACTGATGTTTGGTTATGAAATCCAGGCCAAGGTTTCCTTAATTTGAAGCTGCTGCTGCCATTGCGAGAAAGTTACTTACAATTTATAACCAAAAACAAGCGGAGAATCGAGGTTTCTATCTCACAAATGGTCAACAGATGCCATCATGTACTAGCCTGAGAAATCCCTCAAGTCATGTAGGAATCCAGTAGTCTGAGGCTTAAATAGTGAGAAGCTATCAAATAGGACGTGTGCGGTGGTTTCGATGAGCCTCTGAAGAAACCAGAACTCCGCAGCCAGAAATAGCAATGTATTAAAATGCAAAAGCCATACAACAAGCTCTATTGGCTTCAATGCCCTACTGACTGCATTTAATGAAGCCTGAAGGGATGACTGTTCAGGTTGGAGAAGCAGCTGGATAATTATGGGTGATGCACAGGGAAAACACATCACCCTACAGTTTGAAAATCGAAACTGTTTCAGGAAAGAAGAATAGGATTACTTTAACATAGCATTTATACATTTTTACTCTTTAGCAGAACCTAGAAGACTCTGCTGTCTCTGAAGGAGCTGTGCTGAATAGTGTTTGTTCCAGTTTAAAGCAGTAACAAACCAAGCTTTCTAGATGGCACACAAGGATGCTAGAAAATGACCATACTGGTCAGTGGATCTGACAGTTGAATATATGCTACTTTAAGAGGAACTAACTATTAAGGAGCCGTAAATACTATTCTAATCTGGTGAGAGGGAAAGAAAAAAAAACCCCTAAAAAGACAACACTGCTTGCTATGCAGCTGAAGGCCAAAAGCAGAGTAAGTTTCTTTATTAGTTTTAAAAGAAACAGTCCTGCAGCACTTCTGTTATAGCAAGTAAGTTTTAATTTACTCCTTGATAAATAAAACCAAGCAAAACCAAAACAAATCATCCCTATGTATCTTGTATAAAAAACACCAGAAACCCCCATGAAAACAGCACCACGTGGGAAGAAACCTCAGAGCAAAATTGAGAAACATATTCAAGGCAGACAATTTTCACATCTTATAGATGCAAGTTACATAAACTGCAACTTCCTCAGACTCCCACCCACCTACCAATACCCATTTATATTCTTTCAATCAATTCAAAAATACAGTCATCTGCCTTCAGTGAAATCAAAAGTGGTATAATATGACACAAAAGAGAGAAAAAGTAAGCAAAGGACTTCTGCACAAGAGTATACATAGATTTCCATTAATTCATTTGTGACTACCTTAAAAAGCAGCTTTCTAGCATGAAGTTATTTCCAATTCTAATTATTTACATAACAACGACTAACTCAGGTAAATTCTTCCCAAAAATCAGGAATCGAATTCTCAAACCTAAAAGGTCAGACTTTTAAATCAAGTTTCTGTTGAACCATAATCTAGACTTCAAGACTGAAAGGCAAAATTAGGAAAACCTGAACAAGTTTACTAACCCAGCTTTTATTAGCTGTGAAAAAAAATTTCTTGGTTTTCAGCCATGTCTGCTCCAGTGACGAGCATAATGCTGGCACAGCACAGTAAGAAAAAAGATGAGGTACTACCCCCTTTTGCAAGGAAGGGAGACACAGAGTGACAGCTAGGTCAGGGAGTAATATACCACTTTTCATTGCTATGACAGGCACCTTATGTGTTCTTACTTAGTCACCACAGCTGAACACCTGAAAGATTAATAAGGGTTCTTTCTCTTTCTACTTATTTTGCAGGTTAGACAAGTTTCTTTTATTTATATTTCTTCTTTCTCCGCTAATGCACTGACTCGATGAAACCTCTAAGATGATTTTGAGTCAAGCCAGTTGTGACCTAGCTAGCAATCATGAATAAAGATGCTTGGAAAAAAAAAAAATACACTTCCACGTGTCCCAGGTTGCCTGGCAATTTAAATTGTTTTATTAATAATTACTTTGATAAATACCAATGCATGGAAAGAATAAGATATATTCCCTCTCCGCTCCTCCCCACTTTTAAAACTACGAATAAGGGATGTTATTGATGAAGAAACATCAATATTTAACACCTGTACTTCTGTCATAGGATCAAAGTTTCTATTTGAAAGCAAGCATGGTTTACATGGAACGCTGATGGTAATTGATTTCCACAGATGTTTTTACTGAACCTGCATGTAGAGAAAATGGTTTAAATTTGAATTGAAAGATCATATGTGCATGTTCATATATTCAAAAGTTCTTAGAAGCCTGTTAAATAACAGATATCATAACATTTTTCCTCTTTTGACAGACTTTAGTAGTTTTTTTCAGAAATCTTCATTACAGAGATTACTAGAATATAATAAAAAGTCCAAAAACATAAGCTTGTGGAGCTGAGTACTCTAAGCTTAAGAAGCTACACTGTAGTTAGTTACAAATATCTGAGTCATATGGGAAAGGTGGAAAAATATTAAGAACAGGGATAATACCAAAATACATTTCCTCCAAATATTTGATGCTGACCCCAAGTTTGCATTGTGAGCACCTCTCATTTTTCAAAGAAAAAAATTAAAAATCAACTTAATTATATATTTGATAATTTTTGTGCTGTGTGCTACCATCCTCATTTCAACCATATGCACAGTGTCCTAGCCCTCTTAATTTGTTTTTTCCCTACAACTTTGCACTCTCTCCACTCAGCCCAGCTTCATAATGACTATACAGGTACCCTGTCCTCAGCCTCACATACTGGTCAGTCACTTAAAAGTAGCTTTATACTCAGGCACAGTTAATATCGGGAGATCACCCACAATCAGTCCGTATACGTTACTAGAGAGCTCACGAGGCTACACTAGTATGTGAAAGTCACTCTTTTTCTGTCTCAGATTTTGAATTTTCTGCACATCCATATACAAACCAGTGATCAATGAGGCAGGACCAATGGTGAATCTGGTACTTAAGTACATTATATAAACATAAAACTTTTTTTTTCCATGATTTCTGGTTAAACAATTACAAACTTACATTTCTACCAATACAAGAGTACTGCATTTTTCAGTACACTTGTGCAAAATTTAATTCCAGAAGCCTTTGAAGGAGTTACTCTTTTACCCTATGCATACTTCTAAGAAAGGCCATGCACTGCTGCTATTGATCATACTCACTGTTTTTCCCCAGGGCTGTCCCTTCCCTGAAGGGTATCATAACACAGAGGGAAAGAGACCATCTGAGGAAACTGCATTCAGTCCACAGGGAGATGTAACTATACATACCAGCCTTTCAATACCACTGCTTTCTGGGAGCCATTCCTTCACCTGTTCCACTTCTGGTTTTCCTAGTATGTTGTGAGGGTTTTTTTTAAACTGTAATTAGCTCTTTAAGGTAAAATTCACCACTGCACATGCAAGAAATATTAAAGATTTTAAATTTTAAGAGATGACCAGTACAGCATTAAAGTAAGATACTGAATGAAATGTAAACAAATACAAAGCTTGCAAACAGCAGACTTGTTAAAAAAGGAGGGTGAAAATTCTAAAGAAATTATACAAAAGATAAGATAATGATAGAAAATGATAAAGAAATGGTACAAAAGATAATGATAGAAAATGATAAAGAAATGATTCAGCATGTGTCCAATTTGTCATGCTCCTTGAAACAAGAAAGATCATTATTTACCTTTTCACTCTGTCATAGCAAAGGTGGAGTTTAAAATGTCAAATGTATAGTTTTGCTGATTATTAAATTAAAATCTACTTGTTTCCCAAATTGATGCGAACTTCAGCCACAACAAAGAAAACAGTGTTCTGGAAACAATCCACCTGTGTCTTCACATACAGATTTGCAAAAGAGTTCTAGAAGACAACAGTCACCTGGGTGGTAAAAGACGACTAGTCCCTATTTCCAAAACAATCTTGTCAAGAAGAAAACCCAGACATCCCTCCATGTAACTGAACGATCCAATATTAAAGAGTTATGCCCCTTTTTGTCCAGTATCATCCAAAAGATAAGACAGTCCTCTGCTTAGCACTATCTTCCCCAAATTATTTTATAGCTTGTCAATTTTGGTACATTTCTGGAAGATACAGGTGTGGATTTGAACACTTACTGGGCTAAGGAAATAACAGTAACCAAGTCTCTCACATTCTTAGGAATAGCTCTTAACTACAATAAACAAGTACATGTCTATCATTGGTAAAAGGAAAAACTTCAAGTACATGAACAGTCCACCCACAGAAGAGGGTCAGTGCTTTGGATTCTCAGCAGCATGCAGCTGCCTATACACTACAGCAGCTCAGAAATTCACACATCTTACTGTGCTAATATGTCTATTTCCCCAGGTTGGAAATTCAACTGAAAATGCAGGATGACCACATTGCTCTTTGCAGCAGCACAAGCTCTACTTTCTCTGCTGCAAACACACTATATGTTACTTTAAAAGTTGCAGCTGCAGAGAAACATCAAATTCATTTCCTGAGTTGCAAATGCCTTTTTAATTCACCTTCAGTGCAGCAGTAGGCCTGCAAGAAAATGCTTAGCAGGATCATGAACTTCAAAGGAACCATACCAACAGAATGTCATGGTTGGCAATGAAAAGCACAACAGTAGAAAGCAAGCACTTTTAATAAGTTTCCCCAAGACATATCACACAAGGGAAAATAAAAATTTTGTCACTGGGAAGAGAGATCTCTTTGTAGACTGATCAAGTTCTGAAGAAAGGTCCTGGAAGAATCCCAAAGTTGTCATCAAAAATAAAAAACAGCATTTATTGTACATAAATTGTTAAGTCTTAGGAACAATTGTTAAGACAGTGACAGAATCTGCTCTCTTTTGCATCATTGTGAATAGATAGTAATTCTGGAGAAGTTAATGAGCAATTGAAGCTGCAGAATGGGCTTTCAGTCAATGTTCAGAGACAAAGTCAGAGTCACATGCAATGAGAAGTCACTCTCAAGCTGTCATATATTTTGAAATTGTTATGTGTCTATATACAATACAACTGTTTAATGTTAGATAGTGGTCTATTTTAATCTCTGCAGTGTTCCTACCATATCTTTTATGGACCTTCTTATACAAGCTCAACAAGAATTAATCTTAAAATCTGGAGAGGCAAATAGCTGTGTCCCATCATGAGAGATGCAGTCCTTAAATATAACAGCATGATGTAACCAGAGGGACATGGGAGTGGAAAAATATGCCTTTGTCTGATGATCAGACAGTTTCTATCTGACAGTTACACGGTATGAATCTGTTAGTGTTAATATTAACACTTCCCTTAGATTAGATATAAAAGGGTAACATGTAAATGTTTTTACCAGTCACTAAGTGGAATAAATAAATAAAATATAATATAAAAAGTTCAGTATGTACTGGAAGATAAAGGGGAGCCATTTCACGCATTAGCACTTATCAAATGAATTACTATTTTTGCTGGTTTAACCTACTACAGTACAGTTCTCACCAAATACATTCCCAAAGAAGATGGGGGGAAAAAAAAAAAAACAACACAAAAAAACCCCATTTTGCAACAATTTAAAATTCTAGATGAATGCTCCATATAGATTGAATAGATACATTCCCTGATTCTTTATCACTGAAACTAGGGTAAATATTATGAATTAAAATCTGCTTAAGAATAAAAAAAAAAATCTAATATTGAGGTGCAAGTAATATAAGATATTCGAATAAGTATGATATTTCATTCTAGTGACACTATACAGCAAGAGAACAAAAAGGTTTTTTTACAAAAACCAGACAATTTTAGCTATATACATGGGGTTTTCCTCCATTTTGAATGACATTTACAGACTTGATCTTTTACATCCCTTAAGGAAAACAACAGCTTTGCAAATAATTAAGTTAACATGTTTGTGTTACAGACAACATATCACTATGAAAATTGTAATTTTTCCTCATCTTAATAGGAATTTTAGTCACACACAGGATCATCAGCATTGTCACATGGAGTGTTTGATCTGTAACATCCCAGATATTGACAAGAAAGCTAGATAACAACGAACACAGGGCTATTCTAAGACTTTAAATTACCTTTATTTAACAAAACTTGTTTGGTTTTTTGGGGTTATTTTTGTTTTGGTGGGGTTTTTTTTGTTGTTGTTGGTTTGTTTTTTTTTTTTAAATCATCACTTTTAGACTGCTCCTAAAACCAAGACTGGATTAATTACTTTTAATTATTAGTTATTATTAAATTAAATCCACACTACATTCTGGAGGCAAAAGTACAAATTTCCTTTAAAATCCCTATTCACAAGGGAGGTACCACCATCATCAAAGAACCTAGTGGCAAGAAGATCAGTGTGATCATGCACTGACACCTAGTGAATACTTGCAGTTAAGAGATCCTGTTGCTTGTGTTCTCATTGCCCACGCAGGACCAACGTTACCAATATATTCATGCTGACAAGATGTTTCCCATATGGACTATGTTTCCCTCCCTCTAATTAGAGGGGCATTAGGAAGTGCAGTATTGCTGGTACACAAGCATGAGAACACGCATATAGTATGAGGTATCGGATCTGCTCAAAAAATGTGTATGTCCCCATAAATGAGTCGGTACCTCATTTTATTTTTCATCAATAACGACAGCCTAGCAACTAGTGCACAGTATGTCAGTGAGACCAACCAGACAAACAAGATCTTAGCAGCAAGATATATTTTGCAAACCTCCATCTCCACTCAGGGAATCAGCTGGCTCCACACACAGCACAATTGTTTTGTTGCCATTATGCAGCAGATGGTGACGGAAATGATCTGAAAAGCCCTTAAACGTGAACGGCACATGCTGAGGAACAGTGGAGACTGCAACCAGAGGATTTATAGCTGAGAACAATCTGGGGTCAGATTATGTCATCGCACTGTCACTCCTCCTAATGTGTCTCAACAGCAATGCAGAAGCCAGCTGTTTGACCTAGGCATCCAGCTTCATGCAGAATCACCAGTCCTTGGATGCCTTGCATCATACAATGAAAAATATCTGCCATTGCAAGGCACAGCTCTTCTTATTTTTAAATTGCATTTAAGGGATCCCTTCTGCTAAACTTTGCACATTTCTCAAGCATAAAGCCCAAGCTAAGAAATATCTTTTCTCTTGCATTTTCAAGGAGCACTGGACAAATTATTAAGTGAAAAACTGCATTACCTAGTATTATAAGCAAAGCCAGAAAAACAAATATCAAAATAAATCTCCAGGCTCTTACAAAGGTGTTGAAGTTGTGTTGGGAGGCAGGAAGGAGGTGGTATGCAACACACTGCCAGAAGCTATCAGCCACCATAAATCTTTGCAGTCCCACATTCAACATTCCAATTTTCATAGCCCGACTTCCTCAAATTCCCAAACATAAGGATGCTCCAAAATCACATATGGTGTTCTGCAGCAGCTTTTTTTCAACATTAGCAGAGGCCTAAACTACATGCACCTACCATGTTCAATCCATCATTTAGAAGGCCACCGGGAGATGTGTGAGGGCGGGGAATAAAAATTAATCATTTCAGCACTCCTACTTTCACTTGAAGAAACTGATCTTGTCACATATTTCAATGCATCCAGGGTATTATTGCCTGGGTATGGGTGTGAAGCTCAGTTTCTCTCTCATGTAGATCTAAGTTACCTTGCCACAACTATGATGTACACAGGTGATAGCAGTAATGAAAAATCTTTCAGAAACGGGTATTTGGATGAAGTTATTACCTAAATTGCCCTAATCCTGTACAATACTTCTCCAGCAGAACTGCACATCTTTGGATAAGCAGCTTCAGTTGCAGAGATTAATGTGGTGGTTTTTTAATTTTCATGATTCCACAATAACCCTACACATGTGTGCAGTGTTGGTGGCAGGGGTGCCCCAGCTCAAATCACAGGAATACAAGCAGACCACTGGCAGAAGACTTTACTTTCCAAATTTTTTTTGTATTTCTAAATGCTTTTAATGTATTTCTAAATTGCATCTCAGATGTCACGAAGGCATCTTTCCTAGTTGTACTATTCAGAGGCTTTCACAACATAAACAGTAATTGCCTAGCTTACCTACGTTGTTTGTTTCAGTAACTGTTATTCCCATTTTCTTTTCTTCCAGTTAAAAACAAACAAACAAAAAAAAACCCCAACTAACCAACCAAGACAAAACAAAAAAAGCCAACCTACACCGGGGGGTGTGGAGGGAACTCGACTGAATTGGCCTATTTTTGTTGGAACAAGTGCTCAAAAAGAAAACCAGAGAAAACCTACCAAATTTTTTAAAAAATGACCTAAGTCCTAAGCACAATTTCTCTATCAAGTCTCCTCCTATAACTATCTGGTTCAGGATACATCCCAAACATCCCATAACACCCATGTATTCATCTGAGAAGGTGAGGGATAGACATACACAATACCACACAAGATTATTGCATCGTTAACAAATTTTCATTTGTCAATCAGGTACAGTATTTTGAGGTTCTTTAGCAGAAGCCAATGCAAATCCTGAGCAGCTTCAACTCTTGTTACTTTCTGTGCATATATAGAATGTTCCCAAATACATACACATACAGATTTATATGCATATACAATGGCCTTCTATTTGTCAGGATTACAACTGGAAGATGACACTTTTTTCATGCTATCATTACAGTAAGCCTTTACAAATTTTCCACAACTTCATACTGTGTCAAAAATTAGAACTACTGACTGTATTCTTGTCAAATAGGAATTCACATTTATGCGTAATCCTACAGGCAAAATACAGATTATTGAGAGGAGGGAAAGAGTGGGAGGACAGCTGGGTGCCTGGTCAGCTTTCATGGATCAAAGTTTCTTCTGCAATAAAGAAAATTTATACCCCCTCAAACCATATACAGTATTCTGCTCTGCAGTTCAAAAATCCTTGTTGCCATGGGAACTGCAAAAAAAAGACAGTCATGTTATAGCAAGGCTATAACAGAAACATGTCTGCTGGGAAATAACCAGTAGTCCAGAATCTCATATCAAAAATGCTTGGGTATTTTCAACCTGAAAACACATAATGTTTCCTCAAATCTTATTTCCAAACTCTCTTTCCACAAATATTTTGGGAATTTTTACTAAAATCTGCTCACATATACATATTGTTCATACAAAATAAGGTAAGCAAATCAGTGTTTAAAATGCACTATATACAATGCAACAATACCAATTCATAGATGTCTTTTCCAGATACACTTGGTACAGACTGCACACTAATGATTTACACTACTCTGTTCATCTACACATAGGGCAAAAAACAGATCTTAAAAAAAGACTAAAGCACTTGATACTTGAAGCACATACAAAAAAGGAATATTGCATAAGTCAGACTGTATAAAGCGAGATTTATAACACAATTGTTTAAAAAAATATTTCAAGGTTAGATATACATGGAATTTGCCCTTAGTATCTGTGTTTTCACCAGGTAACAAAAATTAATGTTTGATTACTGAAATAGAATATCAAGGCTTTTGAGAAGGCAGTTGGCACTTCAAAGCAAAGTGAAAAATCAGTGTCAAACCTAGAGCAATGCAATTCCCACTTGAACACAAATAGTTCCCCGAGTGTGAATAAAGAAAAACAACATGCTGATCAAAGGAACCATGTAATAACACAGAATTCATACTATCAAGCACACCCTTTTCAAACCCCATTATAACCTTACAGAGGTGCTAGATTTATTTTCCTGTCAAATATACATGTGATATAAAATGTCTCGGGAACACCACATGAAAAGTACTACATAAAAATGCTGTTAAAATTAGGTGACCTGTAGGCCATATGCCGATTTGTAACACAGCAACGAAGCCGGGAAGAACCCTGGAGAAAAAAAAGCTTTGCAGAACAGTATCTACAAAAATTGCTTTTGCACATCAAAGCAGCCTCAGCATATATTTTAAATACATTTTTCTTTTAACTAAGTAGTTGTAAGTACTTAAGTATCAGATTAGGACAAACTGCT
>BJBW01007687.1:0-11665 GCA_004320125.1 Scolopax mira
GGAGCCCTAGGAGGAGGGGGAAGGGTTTGACACTGAAAGAGGGGAGATGGAGCTGAGATGTGGGGAAGAACTTCTTTGGTGTGAGGGTGGTGAGAGCCTGGCCCAGGTTGGCCAGAGAAGCTGTGGCTGCCCCATCCCTGGAGGGGTTCAAGGGCAGGTTGGAGGGGGCTTGGAGCAACCTGGTGTGGTGAGAGGTGTCCCTGCCCAGGGCAGGGGGTGGCACTGGATGGGCTTTATGGTCCCTTCCAACCCAACCCATTCTGTGACTCTATGAAATGCTGGCCACCAAGGAGCAAAGGAAGCTGCTGTTCCCCCTGGGAGCCTGGGCAGATGGGGACAGGCTCATTAAACTGCCCCCCCTGAAACCTTGGGAACACTCAGACATGGCTGCACCCACAGGCCTGTGTGGCAAAAGCACCTTTTGTAATCTGGGTTAAATAAATAAAACTGTTTTAAAAGATGAGCCGTTTCCACAGGGTGTTGTTCCTGGTGATTAGGGATTGAGACTTTTTGGTAAAGCCTAACTGGATGTGGCTGGCTGCAAGCAGTGTGCTCAGCTTGTGTCTGGACAGTTACAGGAGGATTTTTATCCCACCAAACCCTGCTCCATGAAGTGATTCAGGCCTGGGGAGGTCACAGGAGTGCTGATATCACCCTCCTTTGCCAAATTTGCTCTGTCCCAGGGAGGGGGAGGGGGGACAACCTCCCTTACCTCAGCAGGGGCCCTTCAGGCTTGTGCTCTTAAGTGCCAAGGGCCCTTTCCGTATTACAAATATTCCATTGCTCTAAGCTGTGTTTTGTTTCTGTTGAAACAGGCTGCTGCTGCTGCTTCAGAGCTTCACTGGCTACGCAGAAAACCTGCTCAGTGAGCGAGCCGTGCCCCCGGCGCAGGCAGTGGGACCCTGCATGTCTGCGGGGCTGACGGTGAGGAGATACTGGTGCAGCATGCTGAAATTGGGGGCCTTCTACCAGCAGCTCCTGACCGAGGTGGGACATTTGGGGGCCCTGATGCCCTACAAGCTGAGTGCAGGGCTCACGGAAATAGACCTTGCCTCCCCCCAAATGATTTGGCCATAAAGTCATGGTCCTTCTTGGGAACACACAGGGTGGCCAGGCCAGATGTACTCCTGGCTCATGACCCTCCGAGTGCTGACCCGTGTGTTGGGCAGGACACATTTGTCCAGCACTGTCCTTTCCCTCCTCTAACCACTGCTCCCAGCTGTGCTGCTGGATCCATCCTCCTCCTGGATCTCAGGATAGGCGAGCCTGGAAAAATATTCTCCTGCCAGTGTGCTCCCCCTGCAGCTCTGCCCACCCCGCAGATTGTAGGCTGAGCTGACTCAAAGCACTGAAATAATTTGTGATAAGAACACTGCACCACCCCCTTGCATTCCCCCTCCACCTTGCCCCCCCTTCCCCCCCAAAAAAGATCCCTTTTGCAGCAAGGTCTTACGATAATTCATCTGGCATAACCAGGAGACTGCGCAGGAGGTGGGAAAGAAGGGATGGTCACAAGAAGGGGGAGATGGGGAGCAGGTTTCACTGCTGGGCCTTCCCATAATGAAACCACGGCTCTGGCCGTGGTGGCTGGAATGCTGCCTGGCAGCTTGTGGAAATGCAATTCCCCTGTACCCTGAATTGAGGAGTGGGAAAGCAAATTCATTTTGCTTGTTAGTCACGTGCTTTGGTTTTAATAGAGCATAGTGAACAGGGAACCTCTGCCAAGCTCTGGCAACTCCTTCCCAAGAGAAGGGCTCACTGCCCTCATCACCCCTTGGCTGCCTGGGTGTCCTGTCCCCATGGTTCACACCTGTATTTGGGCTCTTCTGGATCATTTGCATCTGACTCTGTTTGATCTGAGCCCTGATTTTGTTCTGTGCTCTCTCTACCAGAAGAAGGCTTGCAGGAGGGAGAATCCCACACTGCAACCCACCCCAAAGGCTGAGAAGCTGAAGGAGAGCCTGAAACGCTGCTCACCTACTGCTTTGGAGTTAAGAACTTCCATGGAAGTTGCCCGGTCTGCCTCCCCGTGCCCAGCATCAGGTGGCCGTGTGGCAGATGGCAATGCCCTGTGCCACTCCCTGCCCAGGGCTGCCTGCAGAAGGGCCAGGAGCAGCCGCAGTGTTCCCACGCAGACGACTGGCTTATCTCTGGGACTCTGTGCAACCTGTGCCAGCGCCCAGGCCAGCCTCCACGAGGTTGGCAAAACTATCACCAGCATCTGCCAGAGCCAGAACATCCCCTCGGCTCTGAGCAGGTTCCAGGAGATGGTGGAGGACCCCACAGGGAGAAGGACTCTCTCTGCAACAGACGTGAACTACTGGGCTTCAGAGCAGAGCAAAGACCTCTCCCGGATCAGCAAACACCTCCATCATCTGCTGCAGCAGGTCAACCCTCTGAAGTCAGAGCTGGAAGAGTCAGAGAAACAGAAGGAGAAACTGCGGAAACAGGTTGAGGACTTTTCCCGGTTGCTTCAGGCAGAGAAGGAGACCCAAGCGCAGCAGAGGAAGGAGGCTGAGCAGAGCCTGGAAGTAAAGCACAAAGAGTATTTAGAGGCTGTAGCCAGGCTGGAGCGGGACAAGGATGACCTACGGAGAGGTACAGTGCTGTTCCCAGCATTCCCTCCCAGGCCTGTGGGTATTTGCAGGAGAAGCATGGAATCCATGGTCAAATCTTGATCCCGCCACCATCAGCAGGGCTTTTGCTACTGATTTTGGTAGACACCGGGTCTGTTCCCGGCTGTGAGAGTAACTGCTTGTCCACATCCTCTTGCTGCCTCCTCCCTGCTGGAGCACAGCAAGATACAACCACGGGATGAGAAATGCTTTGGCACAGCCATTTGTTGTCTCTTTTTACTTTCTTTGAGGAGCTGTTTAATGTTTATTAGCATTTCTGTGCTGTTTTAGGAGCTGCTCTGCTGGAAGAGCAACTCTCTGCCTTAAAGGAGGAGCTGGCTGCAAAGGAAACTGCTGTGCAGGAGCTGGGTAAGGACCCCTGGAGCTCACCCCACTGGTGTGTCATTCCCCCAGCCTTGCTGTGATCTCACGAGTGTTTTACACCCACGTAACGCCCAGCTCCCCCAGAATTGGTTTGGCATAGCGCTGATGGGAACTGGGGGGAGGACAAACCTCCTTCACTACCATGCCCAGAGATCACACAGCACTCTTTGTGGGCTCTCTTGGAGATTCAGGGAGTTGCAAATCTGATGCAGTTCCCATCAGACCTTCCTCCCCCTCGCCTGGGTCTGTGGAGGGTGTAGGGCCTCTTCAAACCACCTTATCTGTCAGCTTCTCCTGCCCAGCCTGGCCAACGATGCTGTGTCTCTCCTCAGAGGTGACCAAAACGACCTTGCTGGAGGAGATGAGGACCACAATGGTGGCCAAGAGCCAAGTGCTGGAGCTGGAGGAGAAGGTGCAGCTCCTCACAGACCAGCGGGAAAGCCTGGGCCAGGAGCTGAGCACCACCACCACCCAGCTGGAGAAGGAGAAGGCCAAAGTGGAGAGCATGCTGAAGCACGAGGAGGTATGGCTGGGCTTGCTCTCCCCTCTTCTGGAGCTGCTCTGCAGCCCTGCAGCATGCTGTGGGAGTGGGCTGAGCTCGTGTGAGTGTGAGTGGGTGCAGCAGTAGCCCCACGGTGGTTCCCCTGCCCTGTACAGTCCCTGCAGGCCAAGCAGAGGACCCTGCTGCAGCAACTTGACAGCCTGGACCAGGAGCGCGAGGAGCTGCAGGCCAGGCTGGGAGAGGCTGAAGAGGAGAAGGCCAGGCTGGCAAAGCAGCTGGAGGAGAGCCAGGAGCAGCTACGGGCACAGCAGGTCAGTGGTGGCAGCCACCAAGTCTCTGGGGGGCTGCAGGAGTGGGGCTCGTGGGGAGCAGCTGCTGTGGGACATGGCTGCACCATGAGGGTGTCAGGAGCTACCCACTAGCCCATCCACCACCCATAGCCAGAGTTTTCCCAGAGGGGGACTCTGGGACTTGGTGTGACATGCCCTGGGGAAGACCCTTCTCACAGAATGATATGGGGTTGTAAGGGACCTCTGGAGATCACCCAGTCCAACTGCTGGCCAGAGCAGAGTCGCCCAGACTAGTTGCACAGGAGTGTGTCCAGGTGGGGTTTGAATGTCTCCAGAAAAGGAGACTCCACCACCTCCCTGGGCAGCCTCTTCCAGAGCTCTGGCAACCTCACAGTAAGGAAGTTCCTCCTCATGTTTAAATGGAGCTTCCCATGTTCCCGTTTGTGCCCATTCCCTCTTGTTCTGTCTCTGGGCAGCACTGAAAAAAGACTAGACCCATTCTCCTGACACCCACCCTTCAAGTAGGCGTTGATGAGATCCCCCCTCAGTCTTCTCTTCTCCAATCTAAAAATCCTCAAGTCCCTCAGCCTTTCCTCATAAGGGAAATGCTCCAGTCCCTCATCATCTTTATGGTCCTTTGCTGTCCCCTCTCCAGCAGTTCCCTGTCCTTCTTGAACTGGGAAGCCCAGAACTAGACCCCAGATGGAGCCCCCTCCAGGGCAGAGCAGAGGGGCAGAGTGACCTCTCTCAACCTGCTGGCCACGCTCTTCTTGATGCCCCCTAGGAGACCATTGGCCTTCTCCTGTGTGGAGGAGTCTCTGCAGGACACTCAGCAAACCTCAGCCCTCTCTGCTGTACCCCGCAGGAGCTGCTGGACACCCTGAGGGAGGAGAAGCTGACCCTGGAGCAGTCCATCTCGGAGCTGCAGGCCAAGGGCTGCAGGCTGGAGGAGCAGGCGCGGGAGCTGAAGGAGCGGGAGAAGCTCCTGGTGTTCTTCCCAGAGCTCCACATCCCCGCCGAGACGCAGTTTGAGAGTAAGGGAGAGGCCTTGGGGGGGTACTCAGCACCTCAAAGTTTGACAGGAAAGGAGAGGAGCAGCATCCTCTGCCTTCTTCACAGTGGGCTTGTGCCCGCGGGGTCTCCTGGGGGATCCTGTCGACCCCAAACACACCAGTGAGGGGCTCTGCTAAGCTGCTACTACCCTTCTCACACACCACCCTGCGTGGCTGCTCTTTGTCTCGCCTCAGGGCCAGGAAGCAAAGCAGAGCCAGGACACGGGCAGAGCTTTTTTTTTTGGCCCTCAGCTGGCACAGTTTTGGATCCCAGCTGCCACCTCCCCAGGTGCTGGTGCTGCCAAGCTCCTTCCCAGCAGGCAGCCACCCTGCTCGGGAGGGAGGGAGGAGAGCTGCTGCCAACATCTCCCAGCAGCAGGCTGAGCTCTGGCATGTTGTATTTTGTTTGCAGGCACTGGGAGCCTGACCGAGGACATGGAGAAGCAGCTGCAGGCCAACAGCATCCGGGTGGGCGTGCTGGAGCAGGAGAACACGCGGCTCAGGGCAGCGCTAGCCAAGGTGAAGTCAGCTGCTGAGCAGGGGGTGCTGAAGGTGAGGTGCCACCAGGGCGAGGGGTGCACGTGCCCATGGGGTGCTGTGTACCCCAAAACCACCCCGCGGTCCTTGGTGCTGTCCCACTTCCTCTGGGGGCCAGTTCCCTGCTTAGGTACCCTTGTAGAGAAGGCTCCATGGAGTAAGAGGCCATAGGGCCCCTTACAATGTCCCCTGTGAGTCACCAGCTTCTTCCCCAGCCTGTGCAGTGCTGGGCTCCAGTGCCACTGGGACATCGGTCTGGTTTAACTGGTGTTGGCAGGGAAAGCTGCTTGGCTGAGGTGCCCGGGGCTGGTTTACAGCTCCTTTACATCAGTGGCCATCGTGCCACCGCCACCAGCTCATTGGTGACAGCCACCCAGGGCTGAGAGGTGTAATTGGCACTAGGTGCAGGGGCAGGGGGGGGGGCAATTTCACCCCCTCTTCTCTTCCCCAGCTCGTCCCACAGACCCAGCTGTGGGCCCAGCTCAGCAGCCAGGACGCAGGGTGAGTAGGAACCGGGAGGAAGGGGCTGGGGACTACCCCTCCTTCTTCTTCCCCTCTGATGGCTGCCACCACCCGCAGGCGGCCCAGCAGCGGAGGCAGCAGGGACAGCGCAGGGACACGGGGACACTCCGGCCAGGCCCGGCAGCGAGCTCCCAGCAGCCAGCACTCAAAGGCACCCTTGGCAGAGCCCCCCCTCTTGCTGCCAGCTGAGGGCCTGGTGCTCACCCGCCCTGAGCCAAGGAGAGGCAGAACCCACCCCCTCGCTCACTGCACCCGTGGCCACCACAAATAAAACGCTCGTGAGACTAAGGCAGAAACGAAGTGCTCGACAAGCTGCCACCTGCCCTGCCCCCTGGGACCTCGTTACCCCTTCTCTGTGCACCAGCAAAGTGCCTTCCCTTGGGAAACCTGCTCTCTCTGCCCGTCCTGTCGAGCCCACAGGTGGAAGCCCAGGGAGAGTCCCCACAGTGGCTTTGCCACAGCTTGGCTACCAGCCTGCCTCTGCCTGTTGCTTCGCTTTGTTTTCTGCGGGACTGCAGCTCCCACCGGGAACTGTGACAGCTTCCTCTGTGGGGCAATGCTGTGGCTTGTGGTAAAACAGGGGCAGGGCGCAGAGGGCTGCGCTGGCGTCTTCTTCCTCCGCATGGTGGCCCTGGGACAGACCCACATCAGGCAAGGAGCCCTTGGGGAACAGGAAACGCTCCAGAGCTGCCCCTGATCACTCAACCGAGCGGGGCCGGGGCCATTCTTGAGTGCTGGAGCTTGGTCACTGGTGGCTAAGCTGCTGCTGGAGTCCCCGGCACGGCTCTGAAGGTGCTACCAGCTGGCTAACACCTGGGCACAGCACAACTTCGCCCACGTTGCCAAGAGGTGACTGGGAGGTGGCCACGCTGCTGTGGAGAGGAAGGCAGAGCAGGGCTGGGGATGACGAGTCCGAGCCACCCTTGGCATGGCCACAGCCTGGAGACGTGGCTCTCCCTGCGCTGCTGGCAGTGCCCAAAAGGGCTAGGGACCACTGAACCGCCTGTGCAGCTGGCCCCAAACCTTTGAACAACCTCACAAGCCTTGGAGGGGCAGCAGGAGACACGACACACGACACGGGAGCTTCTCCTTGCTCTGTATTTAATGGACTTGTGCAACGCTGCAGCCTCTGGCCACTGCTGGTCAGGGCTTGGGATGAGTTCCCTGGCCACCACAGCACACCCATGGTTGGCCAAACGAGCCCTACCTTCCGTCTCGTGCCATCCTTTCTAATAAGTTAGTACAAATAAAGCCTTCAACCCCCCCTGCCCTCCTGCAGCGAGGCAGTGGGATGCCCCCAGCCCTGCCAGCTCCATCCCCGTCCCCGGCAGATCTGCCACCCCCAGCAGGTCTCTTTTCCCTGTCCCCAGCAGATCTGCCCCCCCAAAGTACCCCCGCTGCAGAGGGGCTCACACAGGACAGCCCCAAGCCGGGCTCTGCCCACCCTGCCACGGCCACTAGAAAATATATATGAAAAAAAAAAAGACTTAGAAAAATTACTATGAGCAGGGAGTGCAGCCAGGCCCGGGCTCTCCCTGCCTCCAGCCTGTGTGCCCCCACCCCGTTACACCCATGGGTGCCCCCACAGTGTCCTTTCCCCCCGCCCCCTGGCACTGGCCATCTGGACCCCCCCCCACCCCTCTACTCACACCCAGCAGGGAGCACCCCGAGATCCTTCACTCTCTGAAGGGCCGGGGCGCTGTGGTGGGCACAGCCGTGCCGAAGCCACTCCGGCAGCCACCAAGCACCCCCTGGTCCCCCTCCCTCTCCCCGGGGCAGCGATGGGTCTGTCCCCAGAGCCGTGGGGCCGGCTAGCTCTCTGTGCAGCAGTTCCCTGGAAGAGAGAAGGATGGAGGGTCACGGCAGAGAAAACCTGGGGGGTTCAGACTCCTCCCCAGAGCCCACGGCTCTTACCCAGGATGTTGCGCTTGCAGAGAGGGCAGGTCTGCTGCAGGAGGAGCCAGGGATCCACACAGTCCCGGTGGAACTCGTGGGAGCAGGGCAGCACCCGCAGCCACTGCGGGGAAGGAAGCAGACATGAGCTGAACCAGGCCGGGGTACGGTGACAGCGGTGGCCGAGTCACAGCCCCATCACCACCGTGGTGCCCAGGGATGGGGACGAGCCTCCGCCACTCAGCTCCCTGGCAGGGACACCCCGGCCCCGGTCTGGGCAGCAAAGGGATGATGGCTTGAGCACAGGTGGCCTCAAGCAGCAACCGGGATGGACAGGGTTCCAGCATGGCACCAGTCCCCCCAGTACCCACCTGGCTCTTGTGGAACTGGTCCAAGCAGACGGCGCAGCTGTCGATCTCGCAGGCCCGGCTCTGGAGCGGTTTGCCGGGATGGTACCGCCGGGTTTTCAGCGCCGACAGCCGCCGCCGAATGTGCTGCTTCAGGTCCAGCTGCGAAGGCAGAGCAGAGGGTCAGAGCCCGGCTGACGGGCTCTCTGGCGAGGAGCAGAGCAGAGACCTCCCCACCTCGGCGTCCTGCTCCGAGGGGTCTTGCCGGGATTGCCACTGGGCCTGCACGATGACGCCGGTGCAGAGGAGCAGGGCGATCAGCAGGATGGTGTTCCACAGCTGCTGGAGGTACTTCTGCAGGAACAGCACCGGCGGGTGCTCAGGGGGGGCGAAGCGGAGACCCCCGCTCTGCTCCCAGCCCCGCCACTGCCGATGCCCCCACACCAGGAGCCCCGGCTACGCCAGGACCCCGTGCCGGCACATGTACCTGGACCTGTGAGCTGTTCTCCCCCGTGCAGATGACCCCCTGCCACTCGCCGTAGAGCCCCCCTCGGGACAGGCCGCAGGTCGACCACAGGGTGAGGGTCACCCCCTGCAAGGCAGGAGAGGGCACTGCCGTGGCCATGAAGGCTCATGGCGCTGCCCACAGGCGGGGGGACCCCGCTGTGCCTGGTGGGCCACACCTGTCGAGGGGAGGAGAAACCGCCGGCAGCTCCCAGCTGCCCCGCTCCCACCCAGCGAGTCTCTGGGGAAACTGAGGCACTGGCAGCTCCAACTGTCTTCCTGGATCTGGCTCCCGCTCCCTGCAGCTTTCCCCCGCTGTCGGGGAAGTTTGAGTAGGCATAGCCATGCCCCTGCCTTCCCACCAGGAGGTGGACCTACATACCAGGTTCTCCAGCAGCACCGCCTGGTACGTGATCTTCGCTGTAGCCCGGAGTCCCCTGTGAGCAAAAGGTGAGAAGAATGTCGATCTCCTGGGCACAGCAGGACGCCCCCATGCCAGGGAGCACCCCCTTCCCCACAAGGACGGGCAGCCCACACTGAGCCACCGGTGGAGCGGGGGCCACCAGGGGCAGAGAAACACTCAGGGGCGGTGACAGCAAGAATCCTCCTTCCCAGCCGTGCCCAGCCCTTGGAGCAACCCCATGCAGGTCTCATCCTCCCAGCACCGTGCCTCAGTTTCCCCATCTGCGACCCCACATCAGCGATATCAATTTGCCACGTGTAAGGAGGACCGAGGGGGTCCTAAACCAGCAGGCACTAAGGATAAACACCCACAAAGGCGGTGGAGATGCCAGTATCACACTGGTCTGGCTAATGCGGTCACCGTCAGCCCCCGCCAGCACGTGGGGACCCATGGAAGGGCTGAAGCCCTGAGGAAGGCCTGGATCTGACTCAAACCCTCCCTGGAAACGTCTCAGCCCCAGCCGGTCTCCACGCTCAATGCCAGCCCAGCAAACACAATGTGAGAGACCCCCCCCCTCCCAGGGCAGCCCCCGGCTGTCACAGCCAGGCAGGGGACCTCTCCCCCAGCCTCTCCCGCCGCCCCAGCACGTACCGCAGCAGCGCTCCCAGCAGCTTGGTGACGTTGTCCGAGGACTGGATCACGATCACAGGCTTGGCAAGAAGCTGGGAAACGTCCAGCTGCACCGGGGAAGACAAGAAGAACCGTTCAGTGGGGCATGAGAACGGCTCCGGGACCCGCCACCGGGACTCTCCTACCTCCCGGATGGCATTCTGGTTCAGCGCCAGGATGAGCAGGGCTGATGCCCCCAGCACCAGGGCTCGTTTCATCTGTGGAGGCAGAGGACACGGGCTAAGCGGGCAGGACAGGCAGGGGGACAGGCAGCAGGGCTGTGTCCTCGCTCAGCGCCCATCCCACTGACAGAAAGAGCACCCAGTGCCTCTTTGCCCTGGCTGAAGGGCCCAAGGGACCCAAGAGGGACTGGCACCGCCTGGGAGCTCCTTCAGGGACCCCTCACATCTGTCCAGAAGACACCCCGGGAGGTGCCCTGGGGGCTCGTGGACAGCAAAGGCCACGGCAGTCCCTGGGCTGGGGGGAGAGTCACCTTGCTGACAACGGTGGCGGTGAAGGACTCCTCCTTGGCACCGCGGGGGCCCTCGGCCGGCTCCTCGCCCACGGGCACCACGCCGATCCAGCTGTCAGCAGCGCCCAGCTCCGGCTCTGCATCTCCCACCTGGGGAGCACGGCAGCGTCAGCGGGGCACAAGGGACACCCAAGGCACCCCCAAAGCACCCCCATGTCCCTGGGTGCCCTGGGGAGCTGGGCCCTGTGTGGGGACGGGGACACAGCAGCTGGGGTGACACAGGGGACAGGATCTGGTCCCTGCTGCCTCCCACCCCTGCTTGCACCTCCCCTCTGCCCAGCGGCACCCCCTCGCTGCCTCCTGGAGCCCACCGCTCCCCTGTGTCCATGGTCTCCCCACCAACCCCCAGTGCTCCCCAAGTTCCCATAGTCCCCCCCCCCAGTGCTCACTCCAACCCCCTCCAGTGTCTCCCAGTGCTCCCCAGTTTACACTGCTCCTCCTAACCATTCCTCAAGCAGTGCCCACAGCTCCCCCAGTGCCCACTGCCCCCCTAATGCTCACTGGCCCATCCTCCAGTGTCTCCCAGTGCTCCCCCGTTCACACTGCTCCCACCATCGTTGCCCCCCGTTGCCCACAGCCCCCACTCGATGCTCACTCCAACCCCCTCCAGCGTCTCCCAGTGCTCCCCAGTTCACTCTGCTCCCCCTAACCATTCCCCCACCAGTGCCCACAGTCCCTCCAATGCCCACTGCCCCCCCCAACGTCCACTGCCCCTGTCCAGAGTCTCCCACTGTCCCCCAGTTCCCACTGCTCCCACCACCATCCTCCTCCCCAGTGCTCACCACTCTCCTAAAGCCCACTGTCCCCCTCCAGTGTCTCCCAGTGCCCCCCCAGTTCCCCTCCACTATTCCCCCCCCCCCGGTGCCCACAGCCCCCGCTTCTTCCCAGTGCCCGGCCCCCTCCTCCACTGCCGGCCCCCCGGGGCCCGGTTCCCCCCGGTCGCGGTGCTCACCAGCAGCAGGCGGCCGCGGATCTCCTCCTCCTCCTCCTCCTTTTCCTCCCGCGGGGCTCCTCGGCCGCGCCCGCCCCCCGCGCCCAGCACGGCCCCGCGCAGCGTGTAGGAGCCGCCGGCCCCGGCCCCGGCCCCGGCCCCGTCACCCGGCCCGGGTCCGACCACCGCCACCTCGACGCGGGCGGCGGGCGCCGGTCCCGGCCCGCCCCGGCAGAGCGCCAGCAGCGGCGCCAGCAGCGCGGCCCGCATCGCCGCCATGGCTCCGCACCGCACCGCACCGCACGGCCCGGCCCGGCCCGCAGCGCCCCCTGCCGGCACGGGGGAGCCACCGCACCGCGACACTACACACAGGCACCGCCAGGGGGCGCCAGAGAGCCGGAAGCGGGGACGGGCCGGGGATGGGAAGTGGCACCGGGATAGGGATAGGGATAGGGATAGGGATATAGAGGGAGGGAGAGGGATA